>JBBMEF010070264.1:0-10688 GCA_037832685.1 Sicyos baderoa | reverse complement strand
AGATTAACTTAATCCCTGCACCAAACACAGATTAACTTAACACTCAGCTTAACTTAATACTCAGCTTAACTTAATCCATGCACCAAACAACATTCAGCTTAACTTAATCCCTCCACCAAACACAGATTAACTTAATACACAGACTAACTTAATACCCAGACTAACTTAATACCTATTAACTTTCTCCTAATCCCTCCACCAAACACGCCCTTAAGGATAGATTAGTGGTATTCCAAGAAGAACAAAGCTCCTCAATCATTACAAAAAAAACTTTTATTTAATTATTTTTGCATAATCAATTCATTCTCCATTACACTCTCTCAATTATGTCTCTACTCTTCTAATGTATTTCGCTGTCTATGGACGTATCAGTAGTGCCCCTAATATTAAAGGGAAGAACTTCAGAATCTCAAACATTAAAAAATAAAAAGAAAAATCTTATTAGGTCACCGGAAATCATTTCTCTATAATCAATTTATTGGGATGGATTAATTCATATAACTTCTCATCCTAACTATAATAATTTCTATAATAAGCATAATAATATTTTATTATAATACCTCTCCTTTTATAACAACATATACTATAATACCAATTATAATATCTCACTGTTTCCTTTGATAGGGTTCCTAGCGGCTAGCATAATTATACATTAATGAATGCAATATGACATCTAGGTTTCCCTCAAATTTGATTTAATCAATGGCCTGCTCAATAGCCTATCTATAGTATCAAACACATTAATTCCATCCTATCTATTTACTTGCAGTGATTAGTTCTCCATCAGCTCTGTCCAAATTCAATTGTTGTTTCCATAAGATATTCCAATGTAAATATTACTAGAAAATCGGGTTTTGCTCCACTAAATTTAGAGTAATCAGGCTCGTCCCTAAGCTAAGCCCGAAAAGATATCAAAGGAATGAACATACAAGAAGTATCTACAAATTAATTTTATAGATAGTTTAAATTTTATTGGAAATCAATTTATGAAAAATAGATAAACTAAATAAACAAAGTACATAGACAAAAGTGAAGGTATCTAGATCAACTTACACGCACCTCGAGCAATCTCATGGATTAACTGTTTCTTATCTAATTCTACAACATTTAATTATCAAGATAACAGGCAGAATATTAATCTTGGGTAGATAGCAACCATTGACTTGATGTTTTTATTCATGTTTGAATACTTCCAAATAAAATTACCTATAAATTTACACTTCAACAGTAAAATTATAACTGCTACATCAATTGCCTTTGAACTTGGAAGCCCTAATAATATTCAAAGACTAGTCTGAGAGTAATGTCTTGATGCTCTGTCTAATTGAGCTAATACGAAATAAGCAGATCACTTCTAAAGATATAAATCTTACGAGAAAATCCAACTGCACAGATTATCACTAAAAATCCAAAATGTATAAACGGTAACTGGTAACATAATCTTCGAATTTAAAGTCTTCCACCACCGCACCATCCTTTGGAATACCAATAAACTTACAAAAGCGAAAATCATAGACCTGAAGGGAATTTAATTTTGACTATTTGCATAATTCTGGAACCAGCTCCATTAGCAGTTGAAAATAACTGGCAATATAAACTTTTTTTCTTTTTTTTATATCTTGTCCGGGCCAACTTGCATACACCTCGACTAATGTCACAGAACACATATTGCATGATCATACGACATTTATATGTCAAGAAAACTCGTAGAAAATTAATTTTTAAATAGGTGGCCACCATGGATTGAACCCATCACTTTAAACACTCAAGACTCTCTTTGATCACTTGAGCCACTCCATGAAGATTTGATCGGCAATATAAACTTTGGCGTTCGAGTATAATAATCCTCAAGGACAATGACATGAGACAACAATTTGGTTGTCACAAAAGCATATAAACATTGAGAAAAATATGTTAGAGGACTATCTGTAAACATTCATCTCTGTACTATAGCTCTGGAATTAATTCCAGATTTAGGCTCAATGACATGCCTTGACCAATTCGCATCACCAGCCTGTGCTCTAGATCCATGCACTTGCAAGTTGTTAAATGGAGAAACTAAAGCTAAAGTGAAATCCCCTAGACCATCATAGAGTGGCTTAATGATTAAGATTAAGAGTATCTTGGAAAACTCATGAGAGGTGATGGATTCAATCCATGATGGCCACCTACGGGTTATGTTCCGTGATAATAGTCGAGATCCACACAAACTGGTCTACGAACAAAAAATATCAAAAAGGGAAAAATATATAGATAATAAATAAAGCTATGCAAGACTTAATGCTCCTAACTTGAGTAAAGTTTTTAAATTTTGTAGAATTTGAAGCCATGTAAAGATCATCTGATATCTCCCTAGTCACGTTTGAACTCAACGTACTAGACCACCAGAGTAATAGTTCACCAGTGCTAAAACTCCAGCCAGATACAAATTTCAAGACAAATATAGAGAATTATCTCCAAATTAGTTAGGGGAATATGGACAATTAGTCAGGGAGTTAGGTAATATGGTTATAAATAGAAAGGAATATTCAAAAGCAAAATGTTAAGCAATTTGTTGAGATATGCCTTGATTTGTTCGATGCCCCACGATTACTTAGTCGAGTCTGGCTGTCCGGTATCTCTTAAAATAATAAATCTAGATGAAATAGATATTTAGGTTTATACTTACGCATATGGACTTTTATGTATTTGGGTCAATTTTGTAATAGAGTTTTATGAGTGCACTCTCTCTTAAAATTATACTCCCGATTAATCGACATTTTGTATTTTTATTTCCAACTTTACGAGATTGCTCGTGGCATAGCGAACACATCATTAGTGAACTGCATAAATTTTGTGTGTTTTCTCATGTTTTCACAATTTTCTCTTTGATTGTTGTTCTGCTTTTCTTCGAGCTATGATTTTTATGGGGGAGGGAGGTTGTAGGTGACTTTCACAAACCTAAAGTAAATCAATAGATCCCAATTCTATCAGAATGAAGCAAAATATGAAAATAGATAACCTGAAATCAATGAAAAACACCTTATTGTTCCCTCCTTGTATGATATAAAATCAAAGCTGCACAGATTAGATACCAAGCAGCAGGGAGATTCTGTGAAGCACAAGATCAACCATGGACAATTGCTTAGATTCTATTTTCATTTATTTTATTGGACTATTATTATAATTTTAGTGGTTTACATTAGGGATAAGATGTTGGCAATAGGAACTAAATATAAATAATAAAAAAAAAATTGAAAATTTAAATTTTAGTTATAATAAAAACAATTTTGTAACAAAAAAAATCAAGAACTAAATAAATGCAATACTCTGACCACTAATCTTTTTTATACTCATTTCTATAATATTTTTCTTAATAAAGTAATTGATTATAAATGTATATCCACAATGGTATACCCGTGATTAAAAAAGGTTATAGCTTTAAGTACTATTTTTTGTACTAAAAAAATAAATAAATAACTCCAAAATATTATCCAACTTGGAACAGCAATAAAACTGGAAAGTTCAAGTTGCTCAACCATTTTCATTTTAAATATATAATATTTGATTGGTAATTGTAGAAAATAAATTTTCTTCAAGTACCCAAAAAAAAATCCCATTGATTTGGCCTATGTAGAAAATGCTTATTGCTCTTCTCAGAATCCATAACTCTATAGCTTACTTCCAAACTCAAATGATGATTTCAACTTTGATAGAATAGGCAAAATTTAATTTGGCACAATGTTCTAAATCAATGAATCAGGCTTTTTTCTTCAGCTTCAACTTTAATCACTTAAAATGAAAATAACAAACAAAGAAACCATTTCCTTTTTTTCTGTGTGAGCAAGCTGTTAACAAGGTCACAATAACCCAGCCTCAAAGAGATTTCGCCGCCTTAAAGTTTCATCTACGAGCTTGAATGTCTTCTTTACAAGCTTCTGATCGAGAGCAGTCGTTCTGTATACCTTAAACACCCGATCTACTCGATCTGGTGATGTGGTCTGGAAATACAACTCCTCGAATTTCTTCTTCACAAACCTGAATTCATTGATTCATATGCATCAAAAGTTATTTACATAAACTATGAAAACAGAAAAATCAGCAGCATTGTCCCTAGTCTCCAGTCTCCAGAAGAAACTATCAATAACCAAATACATCAAGGTATCCAGCAAGAGAAATGGCTCGGTTTAAGCAAATTTGGAGCAAAGGACGAGAGGGTCGTAGCTACAAAAAAAAGGCTGATAGGTACGTACTCATAGGCATGCTCGATCTCTTGTTTTCCAGTAGAAACTTGCTGATAATCTTTGAACCATTCACACACACTGAGAGGGACCTATTGTAAAAAGCTAATCCATGTTAATATTTAAAGGACCTATCCAGGAGTATTGAAATACTTTTGATGAACACTTACTTCTAAAACCTTTTTCTCGAATATATCGAACTTGTTGAGAAAAAGCATGAATGACGTTTTCTGCACCCGAAATAAAACCAAGAGAGGAGCCAGTATCAACTTGTGAAACGAAATTATCATAAGATAAGCTCTATCACGTATACGGAAACAATGCAGAAAAGAAAACCTCAAAACACTCTTGTTTCAGAACCCACTCAAAAAGTTCCTTGGTTTCCATCATTCGGTTCTTCTGTTCATCTTCAAAAAGTGTTTGATCATACCTGAAAAAGTTTTCAGTTAATCTTTTTGAATCTGATAATCAATGCAACTTTTATTCTTCAGAGAAGATTGACAATGGACCATAACTAACTTTATAATCCAACAATTAAGGACTTCTACTTATTTCTTTGAGTGGGACCATATCCAAAAAAGAGCAAGTTTTTTTTTTTTTTTTTGATATTCGTGACTGTCCAGGCCACCTTGCGCGCACCTCGACTAATGTCACGGAGCTACCGCCTGACCCTACAACATTTGGATGTCAAGGAAACCCGTAGGAGATTAATTCCTAGATAGGTGGCCACCATGGCCTTTTGCGGGACTAAGCCAAACACGAATGGCCTTTTGCTAGGCAGTTTTGGGATTATATGTTGGAAGCTTGTAAATTTTTATGGCATCTTTGGCTAGAATGAAACGGCATAATTTTGAGGGATGCATTTTCTTCATTTGATCGCTTTCTAGATATGGTTAGATCTGTTCAACCATTTAATCATTATAGCTTATATATATATTTTTTTTTATCTCTAATTGAATATCTTTAGTGTAATCACCTTAAGGTGCTTGGAGTTTAACTCCTATTTCTTTCATTTATCGATGAAATTGTTTCTTAATCCAAAAGAAACTAACTTTATAATTTCATCATAGTTTATCTTAATCCAAAAGATCTAATCTGCATAATGCAAAGAGTTTAACACTGAAAGACAACAATCCTAATAGACCCCTATACAACACATGGATAGGAGGAATAGGTGCCAGATAGGGGTCTATCATATCCAAACAAAAAAATAGAGACAACAAGTCTCATCACATGGGTTGCTAGATCACCAGCTAGCTATGATCTACTTTTCCTCTTTTGTTCACACTTTTAGAATTATTATTTCTATTTCATTTGGACTTTCAACTTCAACCACTACCTTTCAAGAGCTACTCTCCATCCTAGTCCCCCCACTCACTCCAAAAGAAAACAAATGAAGAGAAAACAAGTAACAAGTAGGTAGTAAAGACCTTATTTACAAAATGGCATCCCATTAACTTTTGGGAGCATTCCCGACCACCGATCGGGTAGTTACTCAGTAAACATCAAAGAGGGGCCAAGATTTTCAGAATCCAATGTCTAGGCTTTTATTTTACCTTCTTTGTTTGTGACAGAATCATAAATGGGTTAAAAGAATGAAAGTCTTACTCACTAATAGCTGCACAAAAGATTACTGCGGTGACACCTTCAAAAAGATGAATCCATTTTCTCCTCTCATTTCTCTGTCCACCAACATCAAAGAGTCTATACACTTCACCACTCTTTTTATTTTCCCCGACGGGACTGCCAAAATCGAACCGATGTGATTACAATGCCAAATATTCATGATCAAGAACAAAGTAAAACATTTAGTTATATATTTTAATAAAATTTGTAACATTTGTTACTAGAAAATACATCATAAATCTAACAAAAAATACCTAAACTGGATTTCAACAACACCTGTTGTACGGACTCTTGCATAGAGCACGTCCTCCTGTGATCAAAGGCACATAAGAAAAAAAAAACCAAATTATACACATATGACATATGACATCTCATTACTAATTTCAATGAAAGAAAGTGCTCAAACATAAGCAGATTATATAATAGCACAAGCAATACTAATTAAACTGAGACTTCATTTAAATTGAATACCTTAGATGGAATGTAATTTGCATCAGATAATCTTTGCAAATTTTCCATGAAGTAATGTGCACAATCTGGAACCTGAAGTTCATTACCACGAGCATACGTTTCCTACAAAGAGAATACGAACAACTAAGCTTACTTCATCTGGGACAAGTGCGAGAAGATAAAAAGCTTAAAAAAACAAGAATCGTCATGGTTGATTTCATTTAAGAGTTGCCACTAGCTAATCCACGTGGAGCAACGGCTACCTGAATTGCAGCATCATTCCATAGTATCTCTATATCTTGAGCACGCTCCCTAGTCAAACGTGGGTAATCCAATCTGCTGCCAATATCCGACAATTTCTCGCCAATTTCCTGGTGAGGAATCACGTGCAGGTACAATAATAAGCAGCAAGAAATTTAGTACACGTCCATCCAAGTGCACATCCATAAGCCCCTAAATTACATTTAGGGAGAGAAGTGCATTTTCACCCCTATACTTGGGTTAGCAAGCCAATTTTTACCTTGAGTTTTCTTTTCTTTTTCTTTTTTTACCATACAGCCAATCCAGAGCGAACAGGACATATTTAGCAAACAGACTCTTTTTTATAAGTCTTGAAGGAAATAATCACCACCACTCAGTTCATTCGTTATTCAACATTTCAGATAAATGGTAAATTACTAATGTTCTGTTGCTGTATAAACCTGTCTCCATTTCTAGTTCTAAGATGAATCCGAAGCTAGCTAGACAAATTCTTTTGCAACCACTGGCAATTAGGAGAAATGTTTTTTTTATTTTAAACCGGGAAACCGGAGCGTCGCTCCACTATACCCAAGGTAACCACGCCCGCCCCTAGGCCAGGCACCGGGAGACATCGAAGGAATGAAGACATGGGAGGTGGCTACAAATAAATGACAAAGGAGATAAATGTTCAAGCCATGTAGGCTCCAATTAGGCCTTAAACGGATACCTGATTTTCACTGGATAAAACATACTTCAAGAACTCTTTATCATTTTGAGCAAGCTCCTTCGATCCGTCGTGTAATACCTGAAATGTCAAGTTCAATAAGAGGTTACGGCTCTTTATGTAAAAAAAAGTAAAATATCAACACAACTAGCATAAAAAAATTAGTACATTATAATTTGAATTTTGGCACTCAAACATCAAAATAAAGGATCAACATGCCTAAAAAAGGAATATTATGCTTTAAACTTTTGGCCAAAATCTTGCTCAAAAATCATGCAGAAAGGGAAATAACCAACACACCCTATCAAATATTGCATACTTTTATAGTCTGATACACATTCGCGTGAATGACTGGAATATAGCTCTTCAGCTCTGCCTCATCAAAGCCAGTTTGGAACAACAGTTTTATCTGAAAAAATGGAGCAAAATGTAATAGAATGTTAGTGGAGCAACTACATAACAGCGTTGCGGTTTGGATAATGAGGAATAAAAGACCCTGCCTGCTTAAAAATGGTGGATTTCCCAGACTCTCCAGCACCTAAACAATTGGATAAATCTCAGCTTATTTGCATTGACAGAGAAAAAAACAAGAAAAAAAATCCAGAGTTCATTATCACTTAGAAGCAGTTATACAAAATCTGCAACCCTTTCCACAAGTATTGAATGTTAATGTATGAGGGGATGTTTAGCTCACAGGTTAGACTTGTGAGACTGGGGTTAAGAAGCCAAGATAATATTTGATATGTGGGTTCCCTTTGATAACAACATTCATGAAACTCACTAATTATACTCCATACTAATTATTACAAATTAGAAACCCATTAATCTAACACTTGATACACAAGTCTAACTCACAGAAAGAAGGCACAAAAACATAAAACTGATGTATTTTTCCCCTCTACAATTTGAAATGCTGCTTTTAAACATTTAAGCCCATACAAGTTGATTAAAACCCTCATACAAAGGTAATGTGAGGCCAAAATACACTTACCAAGCAGAAGAAGTTTCTGTATATGTTTTTCAGCCTCGGTTTCTTGTACAATCCGTCTCTCTATTTCTGCAGCCTAAGATCGTATTGAACTCGAGATTCAAAAAATAACCCAAGACACCAAAAAAACACTTCGGTTTTTCAACTACTACTAGCATCATTTGCAGAACCAAACAAACATATTTTTTTGAAACCGGGAAATCAGAGCTTCGCTCCACTATACACACCTAACCACGTCCGTCTCTAGGCCAGGCACCAGGAGACATCAAAGGGATGAAGACACTGAAGGTGTCTACAAATTAATGTCATCCTTGAGTCTCGAACATGGGACCTTGAAAGGAGCACACCTTCAAAACCCAAGTCTTCGCCACCCCTCGGGGACAAACATACATTCTAATGAACATGATTCACCTGGGCATTCTCTTCGGTGTCTTGTTCATTGTAATGTCGATTTCTGCTGCAGAGTAAGCCCATATTTCTACTCAAATGAGACAGCATAGAAAACGGCAGAACACTAGCAACAAAGATTCATCGGCATCAAAATGCTAGCTCATAGTGTAATTTCAGAGCTAACCTACAAAAAAAAAAAAAAAAAAAAAAAAAAAAAAAAAAAAAAAAAAAAAAAAATGAAACCCCATTTCAAGCATGCAGAAACAGAAATGAACAGCCATTTCCAAAGAACTCGAAACCAATCCAAAGAGACAGTAAAGTAAAGCTGCAATAGAATGAAAACCCATAAAGAAAAGGGAATGAAAAGCATAGAATTCCGTAGAGAATACCTAAACAGAAACTGTTGGATCAAATTGAGGAATCCCCAAAAGAAAGCAGCATCGAAATCCCAGTTCGAAAGTGAAGATGATGCAGAAGAAGAAGGTTAAAAAGGGGCAGTGTGAAATGGAAAAAGGAGTAGCGTCGTAAAGGGTGGCGGAATTGGAGGGCCTAGATTTGGCGGATTCGTGGTAGCATTGAACAAATTCGTCGTCTTCTTGTAACTATAGTAGAAATATAGTAGGAATGGCGGGTCGGAATTGATTATTTAATTTGGTGTTAAAAATCTCAATCACTAATTGAAATCGGTATTTATAAATCTCTTCTACATTAAATAGAAATATAGGGAAATTTTGGTGAGAGAGGGAAAAGGTGTAAGTGAAAGCTCTGAACAAAGATGCTTTTTCAATTTTAATTTTAATTTTAATTTCAATTGGTCAAAGATGGGAAACGACAGCCTCTAATTAGGATAAAAAAAAGATATGTTTTTGCTTTAAGATGTAAATTAAAATATTATTTAGGCTATCTTATCTCCCTCCTATGGTTTTCCCATTTGTTTAATGAAAGTTTTGTTGGTTTCAAAAAATATGTTTATATAATTATTTTAGATGTTTAGATAGAAGGATGGGGAGATGTTGAGAGTTCGGAGAAATAAGGTAAAAAATAAATTTTGTAAGAGATATCGTTACTCTTAAATAATATTTTTAAAGTTGAAACATAACTAAACAATGAAATTACTACTAACTCATCAAATAAATAATAGATTCAACAAAAAATAATATTTATATCAATAAAAAAGATGTATTAAAATTTTAAGGGTCAATAATATAGTGGTTTTATTGTTTGGTTGTAAATTAGTTCAACATCAGCGTCACGGGTTCGATATTTGTAATCCTCTACTCCAATTTATACTAAAAAGGAAAGAAAGATGTATTAAAAAATTGATATTCGTAAGATGTATGAGGAGAGGTCCTGTCCCTTTTTTTTCCTTTATTTTATTTTCTTTGTTTTATTTTTTAATTTAATAATACATCTCCCGTCTTTTTAGCTGTCTAAAAGCCAACAGTTATGTTTCTTTTTTTTTCTTCTAATAATTTTGTTTGTAAGTTTAATGTCGGGTTGTTTTGTTCTTTTTAATCTCAATTTGTTTTTTCTTGAAGGTTTTATTATGCAGTTGATGAGTTTTTTGTTTTTTTTTTTTAAATAAAATTGGGAGAGGAGAATTACAATACCGACTCCAAAAATCGAATCCATGAATATTCGTGTAATTTTACAAACATGCGAAGTGGTAAACAAAACATCACAAGCAACTTGGTTAAAAAAAAAAAAAAAACATCACAAGCAACATAGAATATTTTTTATAATTAAGTCGCATGACTTTTAAAGTTATCATTTGTCCTAATACAAATGTAATTATTCATTATTTGGTTCGAATTTTCCAATCCACTATCTGGTAAGTTTTTTCTATTTATTATTAATCCAGGGGAAAGAATACGATTATTCATTAATTTATTTGGGTTGACTAGGGGAAATAGCTACTTTTGGTAAACTTAATAAAAAAATGACTATCAAATTAAGGAGTTTAAATGTATGTTTAAAACTTGAATTCTAGAATTAAAGAAATAAATAAATATATTGTAATTGACTAGTATACCCTTTTCTATTAATTATT
>JBBMEF010070253.1:0-10688 GCA_037832685.1 Sicyos baderoa | reverse complement strand
TGTATGGTTTATAAATTTAATTTTAAATATAAATATATTTTTTCTAATTTATATAAAAAATCAAAGAAAAAAACAATCAGTATTATTATATATTTGTATGATTGAACCCGTCACCTTAAGCAACCAAAATTCTATTTGACAAATTTTATTAATTTGATCAAATCAACAACTAATATAATAATTACACACAATTTTAAAATAAAATATTTATAAAATATAAATTATAGAGTTTTTTTTTTTTTTATTTTAAAGATGGTGACTATATATTTTTAAAATATGCACAAACTCTATATTATATAAATTTTGAAAAAAATTAATACAATAATTACACATTTTTTATAAAAATATACATACGATTTTAAATTATAAATTTTAAAGTTTTATTTTATTTTAAGATTATTTTAATCCTATTAATTTATTCAAACCAATTTAGTTGTGGAAACCAAGTTGGACGACATCAAATTAAATTATAATTCAATGTATTTATTTTTTAAGATTTATTATTTTTTAATTCTAGATTATTATTTGCTAAATATGAAACTAAAATCCTACAAAAAGAGGTAAGAGATATTTAAAAAAAAGCAAGACATATTAGGTTTTCATTGTCATGTGTACAATATATTGCCATGTAACTTTAATTAAATAATTAAATAAAAATAATTTTGATATAATTTAAACATCTTCTTAAATTTGTTAAATGGATATAAAACATATTTTTTTAAACCTAAATATAGATATTGAGTTAAAAAGTTAAAATTAAAATAAATAATAAAATATATATGGATCAAACATATTTACTAAATGAAGAGTATATTTAAAAAAAAAAATGAAAAATAGAAACTCAACTTTACTTAATTCCTTTACCAAACAACAGTCAGGTTTACTTAATCCAGCTTAACTTAATCTCTACACCAAACACAAAATAACTTAATCCTCAGACTAACTTAATATCTATTAACTTAATACAAATCCCTCCACCAAACACGCCCTTAAGAATAATAGAAAAGTCACTGAAAAAAATAACCCACAGAAAATGGTAGTAAAAAGAAACAAACAAACAAAAAAGGCCTTGAAAGAAAGGAATAAGGGGAAATAAGGGAACAATTTTGCTATTAACCTTTCAATAATGCTAACTTTTTGTTTCTTTGTTCTTTTGAGTATAACCCGGAAGGAAGAGATCAACAAACCTTATTTAGACGACATTAGTGTTCTTAGAGTAAAATATCGATTTCTACAATTGAATCTGTAATTGTAATGTTAAATTAAATTACCACCAAACAATGAAATCACTAATCACTAACCCTTTGATAATAAGAAACAATGTAAAAGTAAGTTCAAAAATATTTGGCTACAAGGACATGTAAATATGACTAAATTGTATAGAGATTTGTGTTAGGTTCTAAAAATAGTGCAAATGTCTAATTTATGAAAATAATAGGAATAAATGTTTATAATATATGTCTAAAACTTTAAATCGGGTAGGAATAAAAATAATTATTAAAATGTAAATGATTTTTTTTACCTTCCCACTAATTTCAAGTTATTTTAATCTTAAATATTAAAATATGGAATCTTTCAAATAACTTTTCGGAATAGAAAAATATATTGAAAAAATATATATTATGATTGCAAACTAATATTAGATCTATTTTAAAAACGGTTTTACAAAATCGAAATACAAGTAAATAAGCCAGATTTTATGTTTACAATTTTCTTTTAAAAAAAGAACTCATACCATGCCTTCATACATTGACTCTTCGCCTTCGCGGCTAATGGAACCGAACCCCAAAAAGCTGTGTCGTAACCCTAACAAATATAATATGTCTTTGTCCTTCCCCAAATATACCCGTAACCCTTGAATGAACCCGTAACCCTAACAAATATAATATGTCTTTGTCCTTCCCCAAATATAATTTTGTGGATAATGTGTATAGATCGGTAGATCTGGTTCTTTTCTTTCTTTTTAATGGACACCCATCACGGACTGCGTATTTATGCATCTACGTTTGACTACTTGTGTGTGCTACCCGTAGTATCTTGTGTTGCATGCCTATGCTAATACAAACCATGTGTATGTCTCTGTTTGACATTCACGTCGTTGACCTTGCTTATATCAACAAACTCATACGTCTTGTAACAACTCCAACATCATTACTACATATAAACCTCAGCCCCATATAGAGGACACTAATGATGAAACACGTGTAATTTGATTCCAAAGGATCGGCGGGCGTATTTCGAAGAGTTTGTTTCAACAAACTATTCTTAAATTTATTTTTCTTTGATTTTTAGAAAACCAAAATTTGAAAACGGATATATCAAAAGAATTTAGAGACATTTGTGATAGGAACAAGAATATCTAGCACAACCCTAAGATTGGTTTGTGTTTGAATTTTAAAAACAAAAATTTGACCATGTAAGATATATAACTGAATTTGGAGATATTTTAGGTTAAAATTGTTTTATCTTTGAATTTTAAAAACAAAAATCTAACCACTTAACATATATAACTTAATTTAGAGATATTTTAGCTGAAAATGTACTTCGTCATCGCTCCTGAAAACTAAGGATATATCGCCAAGCCACCTTCATCGCTCTTAAAAACTAGGGATATACTGCCAAGTATCTTGCTGGAACCGAACCAACATGCAAAAGAGCTTTTTTTTTTCTTTTTTAAGAAATTGGAAAGGCAAAAAATATCTTTCCATTGGTTGATGGAAAAAAAGACTTGGACTTTAAAATTTAAAATTAGTAGATATCCGTTGGAATATTTTCTAGATATTTCCTACTATTTCTCTTCTAAAAATTACTAAAACTTGATATTATATGAATGTGAATAAATTCCAATTAATTTTTTTAAAATGAAATTAATTGGCATTAAGTTATTGGAAAAATATTAATACATATTTTTAAATAAAAATAAAATTACAAAATATATTTTTATAATGCGAAATAATTATGAAATTATTGTTAGTTTTTAACTATAACATGTATTTAAAAAGTATTTTATGATGTAAATGAAAATAATTTTCAATTAATTAGTTGAAAATAAAAATATATATTAAGGGGATAAAATTGTAAATAAAAATGATAAACAAAAAAATGATTATGTAAATTCTACCAATTTAAAATTATATAACATATTTTCTAACTAAAAGAAAAAGAAATTAGATTAAATATCAAATATTTGTCATTCCGAGTATCTATAATTCTGGTTATTGAAGAATTTCAGTTATATCTAGTATCAAATATCAAATATCTGTCATTCCGAGTATCTATAAATTAGTTTAAAATACAAAAAAAAAAACACCTCTATTTGTAGCTTTCAACTTAAATATAATATAACCATCTTCTTTATTTCGAGAATCATAAAATCCAAGATAAAAAAATTAAGAAAACAAAGATGGATAAAAAAAAGATTAAGAAAACAACGATTTGTTTGTATTTTCTCTCTAGAACTTTGATTTTAAAATTCATATACTGAAAAAATAGATTCCAATAACGGATCATTGGCCAGATAGAAAACCAACATAACTTTGAGAACACTAATTTTAGATTACGATTCAAATTAGTTTAAATTATCAAACATGCTTTTGAATTAAGGATTTTGTGTCAAATATACTCCTAAATTTTAAAAAAAAATTAATAATACTATTAAATTTTTAAAAAATGTTTCAAAAATACTATTGTCGTCCATTTTGGATGAAAACAAAAATACTTTTGAATTTTGAAAAAAAGTTAAAAAATATATCTAAACCTTAAAAGTGGAAGATCTTTATTTATGATTATATTAAAGTCATGTACTCTAGACATAAAATTGTAAGAGAAAATTTAAAATTCATCGGATTTAAAATTATTAAGAACTTTTTCTTTTTATAAAAAGTTAATGAGATTTAATTAATTATTAACCTTTGAAATGGGGTGGTAACATCAAATAAGTTATAGAAATTTAAAATTCATAAACATGAGGGATTCTGCATATACAATAATTATTAAAAAAAGAAAAATAATTTTATGTATAACACAATTTCTAAATTAATTTATTTGGGACAAAAAAAAAAAAAAAAGAAAGGATACGAGAGTCTTAAAAAGACCAAAAAGCTCATTTCAATCAATTTATTAGTGATTGACTCTATTCATTTGCTAGTGATTGAATATATTAATTTACTAGTGATTGACTTTATCAGTTATCTAGTAATCGAATCAATTATTTTTTATTTTGGACTTCAATCAATTTTTTATTTGAGCTTTTATCATACATGTTTTGGACTTCTTCCACACATACGCGATATATGATTTTGCTATAATTTTTTTCAATCGTATAAAAAACAACAACACACTTATTTTCTTCTTTTTTTTTTTTATTTAAAGAAACCACTTTTCATTATTTTAATAAGAATTTCAATCGCTATATACACTAGTTTATGTTTTGTTTCCTCTATTCAAGCGATTACATATTAATATTAGGTATGTCTATTAATTGATTAATAATTTGAACTAACTATATTTTTTAGATACAATGTTTTTATGAATTTTAGATATATTACATGTTTTAAGTTCAATCACTATAACCGAACGAGTCAGTGGCATAAAAATTTTATTGTTTGGTTGTAAACTAGTTCAACACCAACGTCACAGATTCGAACTTGGAAGAGTCTGGATTTATGATTCCCCTCCACAACTTGTTGTATTCAAAAAAAAAAAAAAATCCAAACACTATGTATTATCACTATGTCTTCAATTATTATGTAATTACTAAACGAGTCTGTGGCGCGATTGATTATCTGGTTTGGTGTTAATTTATTTTCACTCCACGATCACGAATTCGATCCCTGAAATCGATTTTTGTAATCTTTCTCCCCAAATTTATATTAAAAACAAAAATTATTATGTTACTTAAAAAATCGATTGAATTCATAGAAATAGAGTAGCTTGTTATAAATGAATTAATTTTAGGATAAATTCTCTAAACAAAAACATCTCCGGTAACTTTGCAAAGAAAAAATAATCAATTTGTTGTGATGAATTTAAAAAGTTAGGTGCATCAATTCTCACCTTAAATTATTTAAATGATTTATCTATCCAACTATTTCAATTTAATGTCAAAAGCACGTTACAACTAGTTGTATAGTCGCACAATATTAACAAATTGGGCTAAAATTCCATGAATTTTTAAGATAAAAGACATACAATAAACGATAAAAGAATAATAAAAATAGATATATATTAAGAAATTAATTTTAATCATCAGACTAATAATTCAATTAAATAAACTATCAATATTGAAATAAAAATAGTTGATAAGTCAAGAATAAGAGGTACACAAATTTCTTTTTAGAATTAAAATGTCTAGGCTATTTGAAACACTATTTTAACATTTTTCATTAAATAAATATTAACGATAAATATATTTTTTTAATTTATGAGTATTTTAAAAAAAATATTTTTAAGATCCAAGAGTATTTTTTTTTTTTTTAATTTCAAAGTTGCAACGTACTTTTTAAACAAAACATCAACGATTTCATCAATTTTGACAACAACAGTATTTTTTATACGTAAAAACTTTTAAGATCCCGTTTGATAACCATTTGGTTTTTTGTTTTTGGTTTTCAAATTTAAGTCTATTCTCTCTCTAAATTCTTACAATGTGCTCCATCCTTCCTGTCATCTATCCATATTTCTTTAAAAAAGTAGGAGAATACTAACCAAATTTTAAAAACAAAAACAAACTTTGAGAAGCTACTTTTTTTTGTTTTTAAAAGTTGGTTAGTCTTCCCTACTTTCTCAAGGAAAGATGTATACATGGTAGAAGGGAGGAAACAAATTGTAGGAAATTTGAGAGAAAATAGGCTTAAATTTGAAAAACAAAAAACAAGAAACCAAATGGTTATCAAACCTAACTAATTCGTTTTTTATTTTTTTATTTTTGTTTTTAACTTTTTAAAAGCAAGTTTGTATGACAATTATTTTAATTTTTGATTTCAAAATCTAAAAAATGTTTTTGAAATATTAAAAGAATTCTAAATACTAAAAAAAAAATAGTTTTTAAAAACTATTTTTTTTTTCTTAGAAAAATACTAGAAGAATTATAAAACACACGATCGAATCCTCTTACCTTACTTCGAATGGAAGCTACAAATAAAGTTCGAACCTACCAATTTGAGATTTATTAGATCAATAATATTCTAAAATATTTTTTTAATTTTATAAAATATTTAAAATAAAGATTTTTTAAATAACAAAAAATCATTATCAAAAGTATTTTTAGTTTTTAGTTCTTGAAAAACAAAAAATGTATGATTTTTATTTTTTAAAATTAATAAATTAAAAATTAAAAATGAAAAATAAAAAATAAAAAACAAAATAATTATTAAATTCATTCATTGCTTTTCTTTTTTTTTTTTGAAAAGAAATTCATTCATTGCTCAATGTTCGTTGAACTCGTTTAAATATAGTCGGCGAACCCCAACTCCCTTTTTGTCAAAAAAAAAAGAAGAACCATCACAAAAAACAATCAATTTTTATTTAATTCACTGAGCAACCTTAAATGTACCCAACAAACGCTGGACCGACACAGTAACCAATCCCCACTTAGAATATCTCATCATCATATCCAAAAAAATCTGTGGAATTTTGATTTTTTTTTTTTTTTAAAATACAAGTTGAAAGAAAAGAATTACAAATGTCGACTCTAGAGATCATACTCGTAAATATAATGTTGACCTATATTTTTACCAAACAATAAAATTATTAAGCCACCCATCCTTTAAATTGTGGAAATTTAAAAAAAAAAAAAAATTGATATCCGTGACTGTCCGGGCCAGCTTGCGTCGCAAGCGGAACTCGAAACCGGGCATATCGTCTGACCCTACAACATTTAGATGCCAAGGAAATTCGTAGGTATTAATTAGAAATTAAGTTCTAGGTAGATGGTCAGCATGGAATTTATGCTCATCACCTTATGCATACTAAGGACATGTTTGGCTGTGAGAGGATGGGTTGGGTTGGGTTGAGTTGGGATGAGAAGAGAAGATAAGTGAAATAAGTTTATGTTTGGAGGGAATGAAAGAAAAGATAAAGTTATGTTTGATGTGATGGAAAAAGAATGATTGAAGTTTTTATTTAAATAAAAAAATGGATATTTAATAATTTTTTAATAATAAAGTTTGGTTTGATGGGATGGAAAGTGAATTGTTAAAGTTTTTATTTAAATAAAAAAATAAATATTGAGTAATTTTTTAATGTTTTAATATTTAAATTAAAACGTGGGGTCTACGGGTGGAGTTGGGTAAGAGTTGGGTGAACTTATGAAAGTCCATGGAGCAAACATGGAATAGAAGTCAAGCCAAGCCAACTCCTCCGTTTGTCCATGGGGCAAACATGCCCTAAAACCCTCTATGACTAATTTGGGTTGAAAATTTAAAACTAATTGAACTATAATTTTAGTTATTCAAGCATAAATATTATTTTACTAAAGAAAAAAGAGCGAAAGAAAAAGGCATGCATAAAAATTTATAGAGAGATAATTGGAGAGGGACCTGCACGAAGTATCAAACCCAATTCAGACTATCTAATTGAAGAAAAAAAAGAATCTTAATATGTAAATTCTCATCAATCATGAAGACCAAAACTCCCAAATCAATTAATAATAACATTAAAGTATAAAATATAGTAAACCAGAATAAACAATTGCAATAGAGAAAAATTGATTAATTTAACTATCCTATGTTCAAAAAGGTAAAAGAAATATAGAAAAAAGAAAGCTACAAAAGAGAGAGAGTCTCTTGAGAAGAACCAGTAAAGACATTACTAGAAGAGTTTGAGCTATTACCAGTACAAGAAGCATCACCAGAAGAAAAGGCAATTGATTTGTTTATGGCAAAAGATTGATAATAACTAGGAGTTGGCAACTTTGAAGGGAGAAGAGGCAAAGGAGCTTCAAACTTCATCACTTGAATTGCTTGTCTTATGGAAGGTCTACAATTGCTATCTGGATGAACACACCATAGACCCACCACCATCAAACACTCCACCTCCCGTCGTTGCTGATCGTCTAATTCAACGCTTCCTCGAAGTTTCGGGTCCATTGCTTCGAGAACTTTTCCGGACCCGTAAAGCTCCCAAACCCACTCTACCATCACAATCTTCCCTTGCTCTTCACTTTGGATTATAGGTCTTCTACCACAAGCAATTTCCAAAGCAACAATTCCAAAACTGTATACATCTGATTCCTTATTAGCCCTTCCTGTAGTGACACATTCAGGAGCCATGTAGCCTATTGTGCCAGCAATAATTGTTGTTTGTGAGCCTTTGGCATGGTCCACAAGCCTAGCCAACCCAAAATCTCCAACCTTTGTATTGAAATCCAAATCCAACATTATATTGCTAGACTTTATATCCCTATGCACTACACATTTCTCCCACTCTTCATGTAGATACAGTAAAGCAGTGGCAATTCCTTGAGCAATTGTGTATCTAAATTCCCATTTTAAGAAGCTATCTTCTTTGAAAAGATGGGCATCTAAGCTTCCATTTGGCATGAACTCGTACACCAACATGAGCTCTCCTCTTTCATGGCACCAACCAATGAGTTGCACCAAGTTTCTATGCCTTAACTGGCTTATGATCTTCACCTCAGATGCATACTCCTTTATTCCTTGCCTAGACCCTTTTGACACTTTCTTCACAGCGACATAACAATTCAAGTCCCTTATGAAACCTCTATATACCCCACCAAATCCCCCTTCACCAAGCTTCTCATCTTCTCTGAAATTATTCGTCGCTCGAACTAATTCGTTGTACGAAAACTTCCGAGGTCCGGTACCTCTTTCGAACTCATTGTCATCCAACCCAACATCATCCTCTTCCATTATATCCTTCTTCCTCCTAAAGATCATCCAAACTATAATCAATCCACCCACCAAGACACTTGCCCCAACACTCAGTCCAATGACTAGACCAAGATTGATATCAACAACAACTGGAGGACTTGGACTTGGACTTGGACTTGGACTTGGACTTGGTGACAAGTTTAGAGTTGATTTAAAATCCCAAGTATATATAGTATGTGTGGCATAACTATCTCCAGTTGCAGCAGAGAAACCAAAAGTAACAAATTCAGGCAAATTTTCCCTTAAGTCTACAACATAGCTAAGTTGTTGAATTATTGTTGTATTATTCAGAAATCCAGTGAAAGTAACATTCAAATTATGAGAAATAGAATCATAATGAATCCAAGCACTATTGTTCCTCCCTCCCATAATATCACAATCCCATATTGTGGAATTAACAGAAATCATTGAATCGATATCAATACCTACGTGTTCCACGGGTAGATCTTTATAGCCGGGATTGGGGTAAGTATCAAACTCAACAGCAAAAAGAGGATTCTTGGTCGAGTTGGCTAGCTTGTCGAGGATGCCGATACCCAAGCCCCCACCTCGTGCGATGCGGGAATCATTGAGGTGAGATCCTTCAGGAGCAAAGAAGAAGGCAAGTCCATCTCCATATGATGACCTGTTTCTAGAATCGATGGCAAAAGTGAAACTGGTTTCAAAACTTGACAGATTTCTAGAGTCTGTATCCCACAGGTGCAATGGTTGGATGTATGTAGCTCGTCCTGCTGAGCTTTTTTGCTGGTTATCCCATGTTCCGGTCAGCTCAATTCTGGACTCTTCTTCAAATGCTCTTTCGTAGATCATGTTAATACCAGCCGTATCGGCGAAAGTGGTGAAATTAAAAGATAAGGAACTAGCAATTGTAAGTGTAGAGATGTTGATCAAGAAGAAGAAGAAGAATAGAGGAGGAAGAACAAAAGTGTTGGAAATGGAGATTTGGGCAGCCATGGGTAAAGCCTGAAAGCTTGTGGATGAGAAAAAGCTTGTACATTAGTATTAATGTAGGGGACAACTTTTGACCATTTCAAACACAACTTGGGCAAAAATCTCATAAATATTCGTGTATTTATAAATTACTCATGAATTGCGTAGGTGACAATTAACATAAATATCAATCAAGTATTCTTTAGTATTCAGTTGATTATTTGAGATAAGTAGTTAATTGGCCAAAACGAGTTGGAAACTAAAAATTGGTTAAAATATCATTTTGGTCCCGACGACTTCAGATTTTATCCCATTTTGGTCCCGATGACTTCAGATTTTATCCCATTTTGGTCCCTCATCTTTCAAATGTTCATTTTTTATCTATTAACTTTTAATTAAGCTTAAATTTAGCCCCCATTGTTAATGAAGTGGAAATGGTAGATTGCTGGTGATCAAAACTCATACACTAATAATATGGCCGCTGGGGAGAATAGCTATTAAAGAAGAGTTGAGTTTTTGATGAAGAAGAAGACTAAGTGTCTGAAAAAAATACCAGAGAAAATGGTGCAGAAGCAGATATGGTAGTAAAAAAAAATAAACAAAAAAGGCCTTTAATGAAAGAAATAAGGGAACATCACCTTTTTGTCCCTAGGTTGGGGTTTAGTTTCAGTTTTGTCCAGATGTTTAGAAAATAAACACTTTTACCATTGACATTTGTAGAAATTCAAGCAAGCTGTTATAACTTACTCTCCTATTTTCTCTCTATTGTAACTATTTCTCCTATATGCTCAATGTAGTTTGTTATCTATATTTAGTCTATACTATTTATAGTATAGTTAGTTAGAATGCTCTATGTATAAATGTACC
>JBBMEF010070222.1:0-10690 GCA_037832685.1 Sicyos baderoa | reverse complement strand
TATATATTTTGAATACAAGTCGCATAAAATATGATTATGATGTTGAACTAGATTTTGATAAAAAATATATATATATATATAACATTTTAAAAAAATATATTTATTTATTGTGTTTCTAATCATTTACACAAGTTATCTTCATACAAAGTCAAAATGAGCATCACCTAGAAATAGAATTTCAATTTCGTTTAAGATATAAAGTTGTTTTTTAAACAGAATATTTGAATATATTGGTAAATTTCGAAATATTAAAGGCAAGTTTATATTTTAATTTTTGTAATTATTGTTTTTGTTCATACAGGCTTTATTTATACATTTTCATGATTAAATTAATAATGATGGTGTTGAACTCCATTATTCCAGCTAATGAAATTTCATCAATCTCTTCATTTTTTATTTTAATAAATGACCGAAAGAAACAGTTCTGCTACATGTATATTCATATTTTTATGTTAAAAAATAACATATACACCTTCAAAATTTCGATAATTTTGAAATCATCATAACTATTATTTTTAGTATTCAATGTGATTTATAAATAGACAATGTGATTTATAAATAGACAATGTGATTGAGATAGGATGGTGATAAAGGGCATAAATGTTATAGTTTTTGGTTCATTTATTGGCGTTTATTATTATTGAAAATTATTGGCCTAAATATATGTAGTCTTGCCTTTGCGACACACGTAGGGTGTGACATGTTTGTCCCATGGACAAACGGTGAAGTTGACTTGACTTCTATTCCATGTTTGCCCCGTGAACTTCCATAAGTCCATCCAACTCTTACCAAATTCCATGCGTGTACCCCATGTTTTTATTTAAATATTAAAATATTAAAAAACTACTCAAAATTTATTTTTTTATTTAAATAAAAACTTGAACAATTATCCTTCCATTGCATCATACATAACTTTATTATTAAAAAACTATTAAATATCCATTTTTTATTTAAATAAAAACTTCGACCATTATCTTTCCATCACATCAAACATAACTTTATATTTTTTTTCCTACCCCCAAACATAAACTTATTTCACTTATCTTCTCCTCGTCCCAACTCAACCCAACTTATCCTCTCAAAGCCAAACATGCTCGTAAGGATGACTTTGACTTGGCTTCTTGCTCATATAAAAAATTGAAGAGATTATTTATTTTTTTAATAAATAAATATTATAAGCTGTTATTTGTGCAATTACTTTGAAACAGTCAATTAATTTTATTTTTTAAGTATTTATCATTTTTTAGAGATCAATTACTTTTTGTGTTATACAATATATATATATATAAAATCTGTTATTTGTGCATTTTTTTTTAATCATACATTAACAAATTTACTTAGAATAATTATTAATAATTTAAAGTTGGTCATAAGCATATCAAAAACGGTAATAAGATTGAAGTTGTAGAGACTTGTGTAATCTTAAAGTGTTCATACATTATTCGAAAACCTATTTGATCGATTGAAATCGATAAAAAAAATAGAATTCGTCAATTTTCAAGTCTATGTCTGAAAAAAATCAAAATTCTATTAATTAACTTAAGTTTTAATGTGTTTCAAAAAAATATTTTTAAATTGTTAAAATTCATTTTTTGAGTTTTTACTACAAAATTATACGATGAATATGTTTTTTAATTTTTTTTGAAAGTAAATTAATTGGCTTAACCGATCGGTCAATTCGATGTCATTTTTAGGTTATCCGATATAGTCGGTTCAATGTCAATATTCACCAAAAACCAACACGATGTCACTCTATATATTCTATACAAATTCATAGTTGATCCCGAAAACCAAATTTTGACATAAAAAGATATTTAAATTATATTAATTTATATGTTAAATATAAAAAGATTGTTACAAAATAGTGTTAGATCACAAAGCACGTGGCTTGCGCATGCCAAACTCACCTTCTCATCGAATTTCTAATTAATAAGTTGGAAGTTCGAGCAATTGAGAGTCACCGCAAGAAAAAAAGAAAAAAAAAATGGCACTAAGGGCAGCCGTTCTTCGCCATGTTCGAGTTCCGGTCCGATTTTTTGCCCTAGCTCGCCAGGAATGCCAGCCGCCGCCGTGTTCCGCCGGATCGATCCGGCTATTTTCATCTCACGATGATCACTTGACCAAGGACGAGGTTATTGAACGAGTCCTCTCGGTCATCAAGTGCCATCCGAAAGTCGATCCGTCCAAGGTGATTCGATCCCATCCTTCATTTTTCACTTGTTTTTTCACCTGGTTGAGTTGATTTGTTCGAGATTGTTGAAATGATTTGTGTTGATTTGGTAATGCGAGAAGATTAGGTTGGAAATGTAGAAAATCTTGATGTGTCGATGTGATTTGCGATTGGTTTTAGGGTTTCGAAGTTCTTCCTGGTGAATTAAGAATCGTTTGCTTAATCTTAGTCTTTGAGAGTGTAAACATAGCCCTTCTCAAATCATAATAGTACCAATTTGGGTGAAGGGGGATTACAAATGCCGATTTCAGGGATCGCATGGATTAATACCAAACCTGATAACCAATTGCTTCACTGACCTATTCGGTTCATTTAATCTTTGTTTGATGCGGTATATTTTTGAATTTTTGCTTCTTTCTGAGATCTGGTCTATTTCTATATTGCACACAATACCTTTCGATTGCCTGACAAGGTTCATTTGATCTATGCTCTATTTAATGACCGTTTTGTTGTAAGTTTTTAATTTTTGAAAATTTAGCCTACAAATACTCCAACCTATAGTTTCCTTAGTCCTTACTCTTCTTTTTTTCTGAAACAAGGGTAACCACGCCCGACCCTAGGCTAGGCACCGGGAGACATCGTAGGACTAATGTCACAGGTGAGTCTCGAACCTAGGACCTTGAAGGGAGCCCCAAGTTTTCAACCATTGTGCCATCCCTTGGGGACAGTTTTCCTTACCTTATGTCTACATTGTACCCATGTTTTTTAAGAAAAAACCTAAATTTGAAAAAAAAAAATGTAGCTCCCCAAAAAAAGGATGAAACCTCGGTAGAGAATTTGAGTGAAAACAAGTCTGAATTTCAAAAACCAAAAATACAAAACCAAATGGTTATCGAATAAGGTCTACACTTCTTGAGTTTGTGAAGGTGAAAGTTGTCTTATCGTATACATTTTAGATATAATTGATGATAGATGCAAATTCATAAGTTGTGTAGGGTTGCTTTCTTAAAGTGTACATCTGGGCTGGTGTGTGCCAAGCAAGCTCACCCGACATCTTAGTTTGCCTTTTGTAATGCCTATAATAGAAAAAAATGCACAAACCTTCCCTAAACCAGGGTGTTTGTAGCAATTACACCCCTAAACTTTTAATTTTATCAATTACGTCCCTTCAAGTTTTATAAGTGTTGCAACTCCTCTATACCTAATTTAAGTAAGATATGAAAGGATAAATGTCATTTTGAAATAAAAAATTGTCTCACCTCCTCTACTATTTTCTTCTTTCTCAGTCTCAATTTCTTAATCTCATCCACCTTAAATTGAGTTTTGATACATCTTGACCCAACAAACATCTAATAGAGAAAGAACCTCAAGTTTATTGATATATAAAACACCTAAATATACAAAAAGCTCCAACAGTCGACCCTACAATTCTCATGTACTCTGGAGGGGTCTTGTTCTACAGAAATCAAACAAAGTTCACAACACTCAAAGCTTAATAACGGTATAAATAACATTTCCACAATAACATAAGAAATCCCCACATACCCTTCGACTATTATTATTATCATCTCTCTGAATCAAAATATCATCTCTACTTCCTTTTTTTAATTCCAATTTGTGTATCACTGGTATTATAAATTGTCATGTCGTCACTCAAGATATGTATTTTCTCATCTCACTCATCCCTTCCCTTATTTTGCATCTTGCTCTTAGACTCAAAGAACTTTTGCACCATGCTGATTTTTTTTTTGTCTCGTGGTCACTGGATTGAGGTTCTTACCTTCTTATGACTTGACTATATCAAGTTGTATTCCTAAAATAATTCCGAGGACCAGGTTATGCTAATTGTTTTGCTACGGTAGAATGTAGATATTACACACTTTTTTTTGAAATATTCCTAAGAACTTGGCTATGTTATAGTTAGTATTACACACATTTTTTAGCCAATTTTAATGTTTAGGGATGATCAAACCCAGCTAAATTTTTTCCTCTAGTTTCTAATATTAATTTTTGGTTACTTCCAAACAGCATCTCTTTCCTACTAAACATCAATCATAGCATGGCTGCAATGTTACTGCAATTATTGAGTTTTGTATTATTTATCTGCAGGTTAGCCCTGATGGTCATTTCCAAAAAGATTTGGGTTTAGACAGCTTGGACACTGTGGAGATCGTAATGGCATTGGAAGAGGAGTTCAAGCTAGAGATACCAGATAAGGAGGCTGATAAAATAGACTCCTGCAATCTTGCAATCGAGTACGTATACAACCATCCAATGTCTAGTTGATGAAGTACTAGCATCTTTCTCTTTATTTCTTTTTTGGTTTTCTGGAGTTTGTTATTCAGTCAATGAATTTTCATCTTTACATTGTTGTTTTGAGCCTTCTTGGGAGCTTGTTGAGAGTTATGATCCTTACACTGTGATTGAAAATAATTGCAACTGCTTTGGAACATAATAATATTCTGTCCAGACAAATTTTCATGGCTTTCAATGGTTCTTACTTTAAGCCAATGCTATGCATGTGGTAGAAATAGGTGTGGATTGTTTGGCCTAGGAACCGGCATGATTACCCTCGGTATGAGCAAAGCTCCGATTTTCCGGTTTCACGAAAAAAAGAGAGAAAGAAATAGCTTCTTGCATACGCATCTTAGCATTTCTAGAATCCTTTGACACCCTGCTTGTATGTTTTTCCTTCTGATTGTGTGGAGGCTAGAAACCAAAACTCTGATTCTCAAATCAGATTGTTTGCTTTCAAAGTTTAATATTCTCTTATTCTGCTCTTTTTTCTTTTCTTTTTTTTATACAAATGGGGCCCTTTTGCCTTATGCTTTTGATGCTCGATTGATTCTGCATGGTTCACTCGGAGAAGAAATCATTTACCTTTGGAGTTTGATCTTCTCGGTTAATATAGGTTAAATTACAAGTTTAGTTTGTGAGCTTAGTGTTGATAAACTGTGAAAAATGTCTATTTGGTTCTTGAATTTCTAATTATGGGCAGCCTCGTCGAAGAGGACTGAGATCTCGGAAGTATGCTTCCTTGGAGGTTCCATGTTCGATATCTATGAATGAGCTTAATTTTTTTTTTTAATAACCGACAATTGGAGTTTCACTTCCCTATACTCTAGGGCACCCACGCCAATTCCAAAGTCTGGACGTGTTTGACAACAATAGTTTTTTCTTTATTTTATTTTATTTTTTAAAAAAATATTATTATTATTAAGTTCAACTCGTAGGTCTTAAACTTAAACTTGAGACTTTGAAGAGAGCATACCTTAGGGTTCAACCAATTAGGTTGTCCCTTAAGAACCCTACAAGTGAACTTAATTATAAAATTTCTTGTTGTCACTCGGGTCTCAACCTGAGAGATGAGCATGGGTGTCTCACATATGTAGTAGAGCAAAACTCAGGTTCTCGGTTATAAAAAATATGTATTTAGTTATACTTTCAATTCTATATCTAACAGATTTATTTTAAAAAATAACAAATATATCAACATTTATTAGGCACAAAAAATATTAAAGATTCTAATTGGCATTTTGTAATGTTGATATTCAATAGCTTTTGCTTATAAGCTGCCATTGCTTAATAGCTTTTACTTAGAAGCCTCATCATATGAACTAGTTTTCTTGTAATGTCTGTGTTTGTAAACCAATGTAATGATGCTTCCTTGAAATGCTTGGCATGTTCATTTTGTTTATAGCAGTGAAAAACTTCCCAATTGGGTGTGAGTGAGATATTTGATATTATTGGCTGATTATGATTGGTTATGTGACAATATTGTCCAATGCAATTGATGCTTTCTATTACTAGAAGATATTGAGCTCAATATTGTCATGATTTTAGATATCATGTGTAGGGTATGTATAGGACTAAAATATTGCTTTTTGTTTTTTTGTGGCTAAAATATGTTAATTTTAAGTGTTTTTTCATAGATTAAAAAAAAAAAAAAAAAAAAAAAAAAATCTCCCGATGTCAATATTTTACAAATTTTTTAATATAACAAAAACTAATTCAAATTAATAGTCATAAAATTAATATAACAAATATTTAATAAATCACATCAAGTAAAATTAATAGACTTCATCAAACAAAATTGATAAAATTCAATCAAGTAAAACTTGAAATATTTTGTTGGGTATAAAATGTTTTTTAAAATTTTCTCTTATTAATAAAGATATGCTAGAACTATCATGAAGTGACCTAATAGTCAAGAGAATTTTGGAGAATTAAGAGGCGAGTTTAATTTTGGTATAAGTCATTTTAGCCAATTTTCTGTTATAACAATGTTTTCGTTAGTTTTCTAATTTGCCATTAAAAATGAATTGATTTTTCTTTAATATATAAAGAAAATAATATTAAATATTAAAACAACCAAACTGATCTTCTATTTCTAACCAACCGTTTCTTTAAATATTTATTTCTAACCAACTCGAAACTAATAAAATCGACCAATATCTGACCTGATATTGAACGTGGTATGTTATATTTAAATTACTATTTTTCATAATTGAATTGCAATGATAATTTAAATCGTTTTTTTAGCTTGACTCTCAAGTAAACAAGCTGTTTTTTCATGTCAATGTGTATAATCCATTTCATAATTTAATATTAACCATATGCGTCAACAAAGCAATAATACAAAATTTTCCAAAAAAAGAGACTTATTTTATACTAATTATGATTAGAGGAATATTGCTCTTAGAGGAATATTGCGAGAGTGAAGTCTAATCAACATGAATTGATCAATTTTAAAAATGATGACCTAAGATAGTTCATAGGATGATTACAAAAGGTACTTTTATTTAGCACATAAAACCCGTTAATTAAAAGAAAAAATATGTAAAAATATATCCTCTTTAGTATATTTACTTTCAAATCAAACATAAAACCAGTACATAGAATAAATTTAGAATAATTCTCTTCGAGCTCTATGAAAATTGAGGGAGTAAAATTTAAACCAATAACCTCTTAATCATTCAATATGTATGAATACGGTTGAACAATTACTTTTATTAACTGCTATTATTTTGTAATGATGTAATTTCTAACATATTATAAATGCGGCCACTTTCTAAAACAATATCATAAGTAATTATGTGTTCCAAAATGTACTATCACATATTATTTTTATAATACTAATATCAATAAGTATTTATAATACAATATTAAAATTTGTAAAGTTCATTAACACAATTTTGTTTTTAGCTACAATCACAAGTTCATATCTCGTGTTTTTTTTTAACTTATTAATTTATTAAATCTAATTTGTAAATTAATAAATACAAATGAAAATTCACAATCAATCCCACTATAAAAACCATAACTGTCAAAAAAAAAAAAAAAAAAACCCACTTCCATAAACAACTCCGGCCGTTTCAACCTCAAGGACGCATACTGAGAATACACAGAGCAATGGCCGTTAACTCAAACGCATCGCCGTTCCTCTCCGTCAACGGCGAAACTCCGCCGCCGCCGTCGTCCAATTCCTTAAATCCGTCTTCGCAAGTCACAACCGCATCCATAACCGAACTCAACTTAACGTTCACCTCTTCGTACTGCTTTAACGCATACTCCGCCGCCGCATCGGCCACCGTCTCTCCGGCGTCGGAGTAAAGCTCACGGCAATCGCTCAGCCGCGGCCGCACGAACGAATCCGGCGACGGATCCTTCTTCTTCAACAACCGCTCGATGTACCGCCGCGTACTGGTCGCGTTTTTCCCGATCAACTTGATCGAGATCGCGCCGAGTTCGAATAGGTCCGCCGTGGCGCTGGCCGGCGCGGCGGCGAGCGATCGGAGACAGAAATCGAGGCGGACGTTTGGATCGCTCGCGGCGGCGGACTTGCAGGTTTGTGAAACGATGTCGTTTGCGGCTGTGGATTGAGAATGGAGATTGAAGACGATGAAAGAAAATGCGAGCGCCATGAAACGGTGCGTATAAGCATTACTCATTTTTTTTTGTTATTATTATTTAAATTTAAATAATATTGGGAATTGGAATGGGTTTGGTTGACGTATATATATAGGTGAAAAATTCAATTTTAATTTTAATTCTTTTTAAATAATAAAAAATAGGCTATTTTAATAAATTGAAAATTAATATTTATTGAAATTGATTCCATTAGAAATAAAGATAATAGGTAAACATGTTTCCAAAATAATATTTTTTAAGAAATGTGATAATATTTCTTAAAGAAAAATGAATAAAAATATATTTAATAATTAAAGACTTAGTTTATGGACTAAACATGTTAAAATTCTTAAATCAAAATAAAATAAATTTCAATGTTGAAAGAATAAAATTGAACAATTTAAAAGTGGCAAGACCAAAATTATAATAGAATAAAATTCAAAAACAAAAAATTTAAGAAGATAGTTATTTAGTTTTTTATTTTTATTTTTGAAATTTAAGCCTTTCTTACTTATATTTACTACAATGTATTTCATCTTTTTTTCGATATGTCCATCTTAATTAATTTTCAAAAACAAAATTACCAAGCTTTTGAAAATTTCTTTTTTTTTTTCTTCAAATTTTGGTTTAATTTATATAAATATAGATAAGAGATAGATATCTAAATAATAAAAATTATATGGCAAGATAGTCATAGGCTTAAATATAAAAAATCAATAACAGAAAAAAACAAATGTTATCCAAATAACATTTAATTGAATCTATAATTTTGGAATGATTTCTTTTTTCATTGAAAAGATTGAGGTTGCGTGTGGACAACTGGAGATTTGGAGATGTTGATATGATAAATAGGATTAGGAAGACATAACGTGGGGAAAATCGGATACGATTTCAACATAATTAGTGATGATTTAATGATATGATTGTATATATTAAAGATTTATTCTATTTTAAGCCATATATTTTAAGATGACATATACTTCCAATAAGAAATTAAAAAATAATTTAAAATTATGCCAAATTACAATATTGTGTTCAACTTAAAAGGGTATTTCATATTAGACAGATACTCATTGTCAAAGAAATGAAAGAGAGATGGAGAGGCACAAATATCAATATATATAAAATAATAATTAATTACTAATGTAAAGATTACATTATAGTAAACCATTATAACTAACACCCATACGAAACTTAACTCTAATTAATGATAATTAATGATAATAGTCCATAGCGAACTAATTAATGATAATGATCTAAGATATATTTTTATTTAAGTTCATTATTATTATTGTTTTTTTTTTTTATTATTCGTTATCAAAATTATTTATTGTTTGAGTTCCAGGATAATATTGAAAGTTAGAAGAATAAAAAAATACGACCTCTTAAATTAAATCATCACATATAAATGTAAGATGATAACATTTAAAAATGAAAATTAAACGTTTCAAAAGTAAGAAAAAAAGGTTTACATTCATAATTGAAAATGGCTAGGGATGGAAGGCAGAATTTGAGCAGGGTGGGGAATTTATTCTACTGTCCCAAAATTGAAAAAATTAAAATAAAAAAAATTGAAGGAATTTTAATTATGTCTTCATCTCGACCCCATTTTATCTGAGATTCTCTGCCTTTGTTCTTAGCTACAGACAGCACTCGATTCGTTCAAGAATTGTTGCTGTTATTGCTCGATTTTCTAGACCGATAAAGTTTTATGCTATTTATTTATGAGAAATACTTATTTACACGTGAACAAGTAGAGTCACTCTACTTAAAATTTATGAAGCATCACTTAGAGCGGTAGATATATTTTCTTTTCATTTGAAAGAAAAAATGAATATAAAAGAATAAGTAACAAAGAAAAATGAGGTTCTAAATGATGTCACGTAAACAAGTAGAATGATTCTATTTATTCAGGTGTAGACAAATATTTCTCTTTATTTATTGTATTATTTTACTAGTATGGATAATGTTAATGTTACTATGCTTTTTAATCTTTGATATATATATAAATATATATTTTAATCAACGTGGGGATTCAATTCAAAAGTTTTGGTTGTCTAAAATAAAAAAAAATAAAAAAAAATAAATGGTATCATATAGCATAGTTCAGTTGTATGAAATTCATGAACTAAGGCTAAATTGTTGTTGGATAAATTGAGTAGCTAGGTTCTGAGTAAGATCACTTTGGAGATAGGAAATGTATCATCAATAACTCATATGTATCGTACATTACAACTATCACTACAACTTATTGAAATTTAACTTTTTTTTTTGTTTACAATAATGTTGGAGACGGAAGCGGATTCTAACCTCATAGTTATTATGTTATATAAGATGATGGTATAATTATACTCTTGTTAATAATGATGGAATTTAATTAATTTGTAGGTCAATTAACAAATGGTTAATCAAACAAAGTTGGTTTTCTCTTGGAATTTTGGTCCACACTAATCAATACTCAAGTCCATGTAGTAAGTCGGATATGTTCAAGCCCAAATACCCTTTTGGCCCAAGCACCATGGTTAGCTCTAGCTAGAGATGTCCATTTTCCCCGTGGGGCCGGGGCCCCGCGGGGACCCGCCCCGAACGGGGCGGTGAATCCCCGTTTAG
>JBBMEF010070211.1:0-10690 GCA_037832685.1 Sicyos baderoa | reverse complement strand
AATTTTGGGCAAAATGTGCTATGAATGAAATTATTTTAAAAAATGTGCTACAATTGTAATGAAGAGCAAAAAATGTGTTATTGAGAGCAAATTCCCTTGATTATATTTAATTTTGCGCAAAACTTCGCATTTATTTAAAAAGTATATGTTTTTTAGATATTCTTACCTTGTGTGTTTCTGGTTGAAATTAGTAAATTAGCTTTCAATCTGTCACTTCCAATTATTGTTGAATTAATAAAAAAGAAAAAAAATCGAAAGCCCAATTCTAATGTTATAAGTTCGAAAATTTAAACTTACGATCTTTAGATCAAAGATACATGTCAATTATTGTTAAGTTCAAATTTTGATAAATAGTTATAAGTTCATTTATACCAAACTTGATTAATCAACATTTTTAGCACAATAATATTTAAAAGTAGGAAGATTTGAACTTAGATCGATTAAAGATACATGTCAATTATTGTTGAGTTCAAATTTTAACTTTATCTTATATTTCAAATATATTTTTATGATACGTTCATGCACTGTTATTAAATTTAAAAATTACTAAATTAGTTAAGTTTATATCTTTCATGAAAAAAAAATAACTAAGAAAAATGCTTAATTTCCACCATTTGTGTCATTGCCATTTAATTTGCATACTAAAAAAAGGGTCATATAACATCATTGAACTTTCATATTCCAAAAATTGTATTAAAAACATTGCTTTATTTATATATGATCATCAACCCCTCAAAATTCCCTTCATCCTTGCTGTGTTATAAAACTTCAAAATAACATCCAACAACACAATAACGAACAAACAACCAAACAACCAAACAAGGCTGAACATCCAAATCCCAGTTTTTATTACATCAACAAGCTGCATAGCTACCGGACGAAAATTCGCTATCCGACATTAACAGATATTTCATTTCTTCATCGTCTTCTTCGGCGTCATCCTCGAGATCCTCAATATCTCTGCAAATAATCTCATGGCCATCAATGGTGATGGATCCTGTGGGAAAGCATTGGGAATTCATGTTGAAATTATTCATTCCTGAAAACTTTCTTTTCTTGTAGTTTGCTTTGAAACATGCTTGTCTTAGCCTCTTTGTATTGTCCTCTAATTGTAAATCTGGTATCTCCTCCATTAACTTCTTCTCATTCTCTAGTATCCCCAATACATTGCTCAACTTCTCTCCGTTTCCTTCTCGCTCTCCGTCTCCCTTTTGAAGATCCTGCATCGATTAATCTAGCGGTCAAGAGAGCCTCCCGAAAACAAAAATGATTATGAATTTGATTTAGATTAGCTACCTAGCTATCTAACATCTCAATGTTGTAGAATCAGACTGATTGTCCAATGAAAATAGTACGTGTAAGTTGGTCAAAACCCTCACAATTCTTCAAAAAATGTTGCACTATTCTAGCACATGAAATAATAAGAAATTTTACAATTAAATTCATTTTTAGGTTTTGATGATGAGATTTTATATACTTTAGAGATCTCAGGCGTCTACGAGCGAAAAATGAAAGGGGAAAAGAGAGACATGCCTTGACATTCTTGATTAGGGCTTGGAGGCTCATCAACTTCCTATGTGGCCATCTTCTAATCCCCAATTCTCTACACCTTTTCTTCAAGAGAGTGAGTCCCACATTCAACTCTTTGGCAGCTTGGGTTATAGGCATGTAAAAGTACTCAGAAATTGTTTTCCTTGACAACATTTTTGATGGACTATTATTATTACTCATTTCTTTGCTCTTTCTTTTGCCCCTTCCTAATTCTTCTTTTCTCTCTAATAATAATCCCTTGTTTTCAGTTTCTCCACCTCCTTCAAGTAAAAGAGGCTCCTCCTCAACTCCAAATCCAAAACCCTCCATTTCATTCCAAATATTTCCAACACCATTTTCTGCAAAACCAAAAAAAAAATCAATCTTTCTACAAAAAAGCATTCGTACTCATTTTCATACTTTTATACGTAAGTTTACGGTTTACGCACCTCTCAACTACATTCAAACAAAAAGATGAAAGATACCTAAAGAGTTTGACAATATAGGTACTTTTAGAGAATTTTTTTGTCAAAATTGATTGAATTTAAAAGTAATATCAAAATGCGTTGTGACACCTTTACGAGGCTTTAATTTTTTCAACCACTATACCACACCAAGCTATTTTCCACTTAGATGTCGGTTTTTTAAAGACGCCACCGATTAAAACAAATTAGTTTGATCAAATTCAATAAGTGTGGCGTCTCGTGTAAAGAAACCTAACCCATTTTGACAATTTCAAAAAAAAAAACCTAAATTGACAAATTATTATCATATACATATTCATGAAGAGAAACTTAATGCAATGGTGAATGAGTACCTGGTATAAAAGTGGTAATAGGCTCGACAAAGCACTCATTTGGGCAACTCTCAAGCAAAGGAACAACGTCAAAAAATCCATCTTGAAACCCAAATGAATAATTACAATCCCATGCAGAATTATCATACCCTCTAAAAAAAAATTTAAAAAAAAAAAAATTAAAAAAAAAAGCTTATAATTGATTAAAACCAAAACCAAATCCAAATTAAAATTCACCTAATGTGGAGAGGAGAAAGAGGAAAATGATCTTCAAATGGCAAAGCTTCACATTTTGACCTCAAAGTTACACCCATAATTTCTTCCAAGTTATAATTATTACAAACAAAAATGCAATGAAAATTGAAGGGGAAGAAGAAAAGGCAAATAAGTAGAGAGTATTTATAATAATATATGCACAAAAAATTATGGAATAATTGAAGAACGTGCGCCGCCAAATGGGCATAAAACAAGATTAGAGCAGCCTGCATGAACAGATATTAAAAAATAATTAAGGGTTGTTTTAGTTTTGTTAATTATAATTAATTATTGTTTTCATTAATTGCATTTAGGGAGTGGGTTTGTGCTTACGAGAGTTACAATATTGTGTAATTATTATTATTATTATTATAAACTTAGCACGAAGAGAGAGGAAGAAATAATTAATGAATCAGTTTTGGATTCTTAATGATGAACAGTGGAATCATGAGATGTGCTTGGAAAATGAAAAATTGGCAGTAATATTAATGGACTGTGCATAAAATTATAGTTCTTTTTTGTTTAATTGGTGTATATATATTTGTTCATTATCCACTTTAATTTCTTCCTTTCAGGTTGGGACCAAAAACAGAACCATCTTTCAATATTAAATGATATCTGGATTATATAGTCACACTATATTATCATATATTAATTATCAACATAGTTTAAGAACTTAAAATGTACTTCCAGATGCAATCCAACTCAAATAATCCTTTCTTTTACTGTGGCGTGTTGGTTTCATTTTTTAGTGGTAATTTAGATCAATATCATAGTTAATTTTGAAAATTGATATTTGACTCATTAAATTGAAGACAATAATACTCTCTAGGTAGAGTTTGGAATCTTCATACTCCCTTCACCAATTTATACTAAAAATATGTATATATTTTAAAAAATATTGTGTAATATCAAAATGTAGGTATATCATCTACACATGAAGTAGGCAATTTATTTCTTTCAATAATAAAATGTTAATGTGTAACTATAATTAAGACCCGTTTAAAATTATTTGATTTTTTGTTTTTTATTTTTTAAATTTAAAATATTTTAAAAAAAATTGTACTGGATAGTCCAATTTTACAAAATAATTACACATCTAGGCAAATTTGAAAATATTTAGCATCTATAGTCAAATATATAATATAAATAATACTCATCATATTGTATCATGTATTAGTTATTCAGTATAAAAAGTATTACTTTATACCGTATATTTGACTATAGTGGCTAAATTTTTCAAATTTGTATAATGTTGTAAATATTTTATCAATTTAGTTTATTCTTGCAAAAACCCCTTATTTTTACTCAAAATTTCTACCATATGTTCCATCTCTCTTACAATGTATACATCTTTTCTTAAAGAAAATAAGTGTATGCTAACCAACTTTTAAAAACAAAAACAAATTTTTGAAAACTACTTTTTTTTTGTTTCCAAATGTTGGTTTGGTTTATACAAATATAGGTAAGATGTAGATATTTAAGTAACAAAAAATATATGGGTAAAATAGTTGTTTTAGGCTTAAATTTCAAAAAACAAAAACAAAAAATCAAATAATTATCAAACAGGACCTAAGTTTATAACCTTGAACAAAGGTCAAATACTTTTTTTTTCAAGTTGAACGATAATAAAAATAAAGAATAACTCGAACGTATAATTTCTTAATTTTGACCTGAGAACCAAATACAAACTAGATAACCAATCGTGCTACCGACTCATTCAATAGTTATTTTTGCTAATTTAAAAACAGGAAAGAGAAGTTAACATAAATATGATTTAAGCTTGAATAAAAATAATGTAATAAATAAAGCACAGACTACATATTATTAGAGGTAGAATTAGAAAAGGGTATACAAAGTTGTAATTTTCGTGTATTAAAAGTAAACGTTAATAAATAAATAAATAAATCAATCAATTCAACATTAAGTAATTGCCCATTTTCCATAAATTTGATGATGAAATATGTTCAGATGTAGTATATAATAATCACCTGTTGTTTATAGATATAATGATCATCAGCTTCATATTTAGATTAATAAGTGGATTAGTGAAAAGGCTGCATGGTTGGCGTGTAAGATATTTGATTAATTATAGCCAATAACAACCAATAGAATTAAGGCACTAAAAAACTTGCATATAATGATTAACACTAATAAAAACCCTTTTAGCCGTCACTTAAATAATATTCATGGATTCTTCTAATTGTAACGTGTAATTAAGGATTATCATATACTTAGGATGATCAGTTACATTTTTCAACTGTTATTTAATGGAATCTACAAAGTCCTAAGTCATTAAGTTTGTTATTAGTGCCCATTCTATGATTAACAAAGACTAAAATGTAACGGAAAACAGAGATCTTTCGACTGGATTTTAAAATTACTTTATAATTAGCCTCTCTCATCCATAGTTTAATGAGAGCAATATTTTTTGCATATATTAGGATTTTTTCTATTTCTTTTCATCGTTTTTTATTTTTCATTTGAAAAAAAAAGCTTCAGAAGTCCATAGTGTACATCTTTCGAGTAGTTTTTAAAAATTATATGAAAATATTCATTTGTTCATTTGATTTTATAGTTTCTTTTTTTACTTTCCCATTTAACAAATTATGATTTGCACTCAAGCTTCTAAATTTATTAATATAAATTTAAGGGTATTTTTTGTAAATAGAAATTTGAAAAGGAGAAACACTTCTCTACACATTAATAAATAAAGTGACTATACTTGTTGCTTATATACCATCATTTAGAGTTACAATTTTTTTCAGTTTCTTTTATGTTGATTTTGTAATTTCTTTTTTACATTCTCAATTTCAAATTTCACTTATAATTTATTTTTCTTTGTATTTTTATTTCTCATATACATAAAACTTATTTTTAGACAAAAATATAATTAATCATGAAGTTAATGTTAACAATGTATTTCTTAACATAACCTTTTATATCTTAATTTCTAATATTTATTTAAAATAAAACTAGATTGTATTATATTTTAAAAATAAATAAATATATGGTATTATGTAGTTTTAAAAAATAGTAAGTAAATATGATCAAATTAAACCAACAAAAAATCAAAAAGGGAAACAAATATAATTTGTAAGGAATACAAAACTTATCATATTGAAACTTTAGCTTACTCTCTAATTGATTGAGATATTTATCATAGACAAACAAGTCAGCGTTTAGAATACTAGTGCTGATTGTTGTTGAAATAAAAGAAAAGGGACAATAATCAAGAAACCATTGCACTAAAATTCAAGTAAAAACTCATTCTTCCATAATAATTCATTATGAGTTCAACAGCAACAGCAAAGAAGACTGACTCATAATGTATGTTCAAAATGCATAAACAAAATATTTCTCTACCTTCATCCTTGAACTCAAGAGGCCAACAGCAACATGGTGAAACTGAAAAACATCAGTCAGTTTCTCCACCTGCCTCCTCTTCCGCGTCCACCGCCACCGCGTCCTCCACCGCGGTGCTTACCGCCACCTAGTGCCCTATTCGCATCGGATTTCGGCTTGAAGTTTTCAGGGAGGGGAAGGATATGATCCACACACTTCCTGAAGCTGAAGTCATCAGCAGACCCATCTTCCCTAATGAGGAAGAAGCACTTGCTTTTCCACATAGGATGGAATTGGATTTGGAAAGCACTAATCCCACACCCCACCTTTTGGTCTGGTTCTACATGGCCCTTCTGAATCAAATCCACCAGCACCATCTGCTCGTACTGCCATACAAACAAATGTCAAATATTGATCATAAATAAACTAATGCTCCTCAATTTCTTCAACATTTATTTTGATATATAACCATTGCCTAGTGATCAAAGAGAGCTTTGGGATGACAACGGTGATAGATTCAATTCATACTGGTCTCCTACCTAGAAACTAATTCTTAGGTGTTTCCTTGACATTTAAATATTGTAGGGTCATGCGGTATGTCCCGTGACACAAACCGACATTCAGGATAAAGAATGGTGTAAACTTTTCCCCTTAGAACGGCACTTGCCTTACTGAAAAACATGACTAACAATAAAATAATACCAGGAACATTAATGGAAAGGAAATATTTTTCTTAACATAACAATTCAAACATAGAACAAAAGCGTGAACCTTCAAAGGAGGTTGCTAAAAAGTGGAAGAATGTTTGACAAAAATTTAATATTTAAACCATTAGATTTCGAAATATGTTAAGATGGACTAAAACAATATTCTGTGAAATATGATTTAGACCGAATGCAAAAAGATGTTAAAAGAAAATACAACAGAAGTACCAATAATCGATGCAGAATACAAAGAACAACCCTTCAATGCCTTTATATCCAAGTACAGAGTACTATTTCATAGCTATGTCCTAAGCATAACTTCTTCGGTGGATTGCAAAATTTGTCCCAGCGACCACTAAAATCATATTCGTTTCATACTCTAAAATCAACCAACAATAAGAAGAGAATCATGAAGAATAACAGCACAGCAATGCAGAAAAGTCGGCTTAAAGAAATTCCTCAATAAGAAAATCAGCCAACAATAGTTAATAGTATACGTTCAAACTAACGAATAAAATCTTTTCGAAAAAAAAAAAAAAAAAAACCAACGAATAAAATTAATTCTTTCATGGTGGGAGTTTCCCAAGTGCCACACATAATCCATTCCAATGTTCAATTATGTCAAGAGTAAAACTCCCCAGGGAACTCTGCAATTTGCCTATGTGGCACATTGAATGCCACAAAAATTTCTTCTATAAATGAAAATATTAAAAAGTATTGAAATTTTTGTGGCATCTGGTGCCACATAAACAAAATGTAGAATCCCCTACAGTTTTACTCTTATGTCAAACAGTCCCAGCTAAACATCAGAAGATGTAAGTTGGGTGACCAAAACTGTCACAAATCAACACATTAAAAATTGATAACTGGCTGAAAAATCAAATTCAAAAATTTTTATTTCAGGAAAACGAAACCATCCAGAGTTGACCAAAAAATTAACAAAACAGATCATAACCAAATCAAGAAAGTGTGTATATGTATATTGTATAAAATCGAGCCAACAACTAAAATCAATCCGACAGAACGGAAATAATCTGATGGCTTTCAATTAAAATAAACTCAATCAGAGAATGCCTTAAATAATTTACCAACCAAGAAAGTTAGAGATCTTATTTAAAAAAAAAAAAACACGCACTATACAAGACCAATTAAATAAACCTTACATAATAATTTATGCCCTGTTTGATAACCATTTGGTTTAAAAAATTTAAGCGTATTTTAACTCATATTTTCTACAATGTGTTCCATCTTTTCTAAATGTGTCCATCTCTCCTTCAGAAAGTATGTGAATGGTTACCAAATTTCAAAAACAAAAACAAGATTTGAAAACTACTTTTTTTTTGTTTCCATAACTTGGTTTGATTTCCAAAAATATAGGTAAAATATAGGCATCCAAGTAAGAAAAACATATAGTTGTTGTAAGCTTAAATTTCAAAAACCAAAAACTAAAAACAAAATGATTATCAAACGGAGGCTTAGAGATTTCATTTCCTTAAAAATAAACATGCCAAAAAAATATTGTAAATCAGCAAAATGTAATACGGTTTACAGAAACAAAAAACATAGCACACATTCAATGTGCTGTGCCTATTAAGGATTTTGGAGAAGTAAAAAACTCGAACTTCTAAAATTTAAGAACAGCAATCATCAAGCTCCATCAGAATATTGAAGAATAACACGTCTAAGATTTCATCTTGTTACAAGCTTATTCTCCAACAAAGGTCCCCATCGCCTTCTGCTAACTAATAAGCCATTCACCTTTTACAAAGAGATCTTAATTCCCCACTTCATTTTTAATTTGCTTCTAATAACTACGATGACAAACAATACCCACAACATTTAGATGAAAATTTTGTTTCTAAACCTTGTTTCTAACTACAGTAAAGTTTTCTCAAAATTGTTCATGTCGAAATAACTACGATGATAAACATTAAACAATACCAGCAGCATTAGACTAATTAAATCTGGTTCTATAAAAGCCTAAAACTGAGGGAGGGCGTGGTGACTTTTCATTTATTAATGAATTTAAGAGCTAAGTATGATGTGTTATCTCAATTTTCAAATGCTTTAATCCTTCAATGGGAAAATCATAAAATATAAAATACAAACTTTTACATGAAATAAACTCAGTGTTGAAATGCAGCTTCTTTTTTTTTCTTTTTGATATTTGTGACTGCTTTCGTGCACCTCGAGTAATGTCACATGACATACCGTCTAGCCAAGGAAACCCGTAGGAAATTAATTCCTAGATAAGTGGCTACCATGCATTGAACCCATCCTCTTATGCATTTCAAAGCCCTCTTTGACCAATTGAGGCACTCTATGATGGTTTTGAAATGCAATATATGATTAACTAGTCGGGGTCACTCTGCCCGGTCAGAGAGCAGGGATCTAACATTTGACCAAACATTCATATAATCACATAAGTTATAAACTATTGCATTTTTTGTTTCACATTTTTCTTTGATTCTTGATTCTTGTTCCAATTATTCGTAAGAGTTCATTTACTTTCCATTAACAAAACAGAGGACGATAAAGGCATAAACAGAAGTCCATAAGATTATACCTGGTTCACGTTCAAGTTGACAGGCCAGTGGTGGAGGAACTTGTAGAAGTAATCGAACAACTCCACAGATGATCCAAAGCTTTTCGGGCCCAAACTCACCGGACCATGCTCCTTCTCAAGCCTTTCCTCTTCAACCGACGTCTCCGCCTTCGGATTTTTCGCCTCTCCGGCATTGTCATCAGCGCTGTTTTCCTCCCTTTCTCGCTTCGAGTTCGCATCTCCATTCGTCGCACCAGAATCGCCGGTCGGTCCTTTCGGTTCGGTGCTTTCGAGTTCCATATCTTCGGTGGCCGGATTGGTTCCGGCGAGTTGAAGGGTTGTCTCTTCCGCCATTTTTAAGTGAGCTCTGAAGTTGGAACTGCCAAGAGACTAAAACCCTAGTTTTGCAGAAGACGGTATTTTATATAAGCCCCTTTCATTTTTAAATTATTTTATATTTCGATCCGGTCGATGTAAACCGGTAATTTTTTCCACCTTTTTCCAACGGTTCAAAATATTAACAAGTATGTATGATTTAGTTTTAGTATAGATTTGAAGAGAAAAACAAACCACTAATTCTTTCTCTTTTATTTTTAGTATAAATCCGAGGAGAGCACAATATACCGTACGACCCTAAAATATTTGGATGTCAAGAAAATTTATAGATTATTAATTTTTAGGTACGTAACTATATGGATTGAACTCATCAACTTGTGGACTTTAAACTTGTCTTTGACCAATTGAGTCACTTCATAATAGTTTCCTTGTGTTATTATAGATAAATAAAAGTCAAATACAAATTTTCAAAATTGAATCATACGGTAAACTGTAATTCTATCAAATAATAAAATTATTACGCGATCCTTTTTTTTAATTATAATTTATAGCAAATATTTTATTTAAAATGTGATAAATACAAATATTGTTTTAATTTTAAATAACAAAAAACAAATCAATATAGACAAATAAAAGCATAATTAACATAATAGTACCAAAAGACAATTTGTTTTCTAGACTTAATTTAGTAATAATGATATATAAGTCATTTCTTTAAAATCCACGACATTTTTCTTTTGTTTTCATATGTTGGACAATTAGTTGAACTACCAACAAATAACAAAATTCATTTTCTAAAGTTATTTGTAATCAGATGTTTTGTAGAGTATAATTGTAGGCACCATTTGCTCCTTGTCACATTTCTTTCTTCTTCTTCTTTTTTTTTTTCTTTTTTTTTTATATATTAGGAACATGCTCAATTATGCAAAAGAAATTGATATCATAAACAATGAATAGGAATGTAAATATAAGGTGTAGTTTTCTAGAGTTTAAATAAGGAGTAGTTTTCTAATATTTAATATCTCAAAAAGAAATATTTAGATCATGTCAAGTCGTATTGAATTATTTGAAGGTAAAAGGATGAATATTATTGATCCTTCACTGCTGTATTTATACACTGAAGGAAAGCAACAGAAAAGAGTAAAAATAGAGTAAAAATAGAACTTCCCTAACTTCCTG
>JBBMEF010070200.1:0-10690 GCA_037832685.1 Sicyos baderoa | reverse complement strand
AAATTCCATACTTTAAATTTCTGCATTGTAATTTTAATCCTCTAGAATCTTCTTCTTCTTGCTTCTCAAAACAGCCCATTGATGCATAAACAATAACTTGGTTGTTGGATTCATATCGGTTGGGCTTTAAGGGGGTCTTTTTGCTCTCAAGCCCCAAAACTAGACCTTTTTTATCTTTGACTCCTCCAAAATAAGAGTAAAATTATATGAATATCTAGATGGGGCTCTACTTTTTGTTTAGATAGCACCATTACCGCCACAAAAAAATTCAATATATTTTGATAATTTCATTTGTAAAGTAATTTTTATAACATTCAATGGTGCCTCTTAAGCAAAAAGTAGAAGTTCTCTATACATGATGTGTAAAGGAGTTTTATTCCCAAAATAATTCGACTTGCAAGTAACCGAAAATAATTTAAAATCAATAATATGAAATATGAAACAAAAATAAGCCTCTAATTTTCCGTATATTGGAAATCACGTTTGTTATGAATTGAAATTTTTTAGTTTAAAGATTTGAACAATTATGTACATAATTGTTCAAATCTTTAAACTAAAAAATTTAAAAATCACATGAAACGGATATTTCTGATAGTGATCATTTTGAAGTACATAAACTACAATAAAATACAATTTCATTAACAATTAACCATTGCTGTCTTATTCTCTGATTTGGTGAATTGGTCTCATTTAAAAAAAAAAAAATCTAATATACTGAGTTTTAATATGAATATTCATATTTATTGCTTGACACGTTAGATATCTCCTTTTTTTTTCTACAAATATTTTTTAGAAAATTATAATGGTAATTCATGGGGTAAACAGTATCAAAATAATTTTTAGATTTAGATAGAACAGAACATTCCATGTTTTGTAGCTACTTTTTAATTATTATTTTCTATTGTACTTTAGCTTTTTTTTTTTCCTTAGTTCAACCATTTTTTAGATGGAAAATTTATGAGCTTATACTCTGATAGTTGAGATAAATTTTTATTAGTGTATATAAAACTTAATAATTAAAAAATATATTAATTAATCAATAATAAACAGTCTAGAGGAAAATAATGGGTGAGATTATTAAGTAGTACTGATTAGTGGTGTTTTGAGGTTTGGTAAGTAAGGGAAGTTGGGCCCTAGGTTTGTGGGTCTCTTTGAGATTTTGTAGCGGGTTGGAGCAATGGTTTATCGTTTAGCTCTACCTCCATCCTTGTCAATAGTGTAGGGTGTGTTCCACATTTCGATATTGAGTCAGTATGTTGCAGATCGTCTCATATTGTGGATTTTGAGCTATTGGAGCTAAATCGGGATTTGAGCTTTGAGGAGATACAAGTGCGGAGTTTAGCCAAGGAACGCAAAACCTTTCGTAACCGAGAGACTAGTTTGGTGAAAGTTTTATGGATAAGTCAAAAAGTTGAGGAAAGTTGTACTGATGCATGGTGTTTTGAGGTTTGGTAAGTGAGGGAAGTTGAGCCCTAGATTTGTTGGTCCCTTCGAGAATCTAGAGTAGGTTGGAGTAGTAGTTTATCGTTTGGCCCTACATCCATCCTTGTCAATAGTGCACAGTGTGTTTCATGTATCAATATTGCGTCAGTATGTTGCAGACCCGTCTCACATTGTGGATTTTGAGCCTTTGGAGCTAAATAAGGATTTGAGCTTCAAGGAGAAGCAAGTGCTGAGTTTAGCTAGGAAACGAAAGACCTTCCATAACCAAGAGATTAGATAGGTGAAAGTTTTGTGGATGAATAAAAAAGTTAAGAAAGAAACTTGGGAACGTGAGGTGAGAACGAGACGCAATCTCGTTACTTGGAGTTGTTTGGGTCTTAGAACTTTGGGAGGCGAAAGTCATAAAATGAGGGAATACTGTCACAACCGTATTTTCGATACAACCCTCCAGGTATGATTTTCTAACTATTTTTCTGAGTCATTGATTAGTTATTTATGTTTCTAACATTAGAGGCAATTTAATAAAATTACCCCTAGGACCTCTTTTGGAATTAGCAATTTTTGTATGATTTCAGGGCCTTGAGTAAATTCTGTTTCGTGAGCTTTATGTTGATATTTTATGTTAGGATTAAGTCTGATTAATTGTTCTTGTTTTTTATGTGTACTTTAAGTTGTTATCTAGAGCTCTCTTGAGCCTTGTTTTGTATTTATTATCATGTAAGGATTTCTTACCTCGGATTGTAAGGACCCTATGCATTTAATATATTGAATGTATCTGATCCTTGTTTGTAGTACTATCTTGAGCACGTATAAGTAGACGGTTTGTTGTGAAATCTAACTATTTGGGTGTTAGCATGTGTTTCAGTCTTACTTTATCTATATTATAGTATCTAGTTTAGGATGCATGTTATACTATTTGTTGAGCATGTTTGTGTGATCTATCTAGGACTAAGCATGTAGTACACGTAGTAGTTTACACTTAGGTTGTAATCACCTAGAGGCAACTAAGAAAATGTGAGGTAAGATGTCGCACTCCCAAGTTAGGGATGTGAGGTTTCATGCCACCCCTAACAGCCAAGGATGCGAGGTAATATGTTGCCCTCGACAATGCCTACTTTGTAGTCTGTTAGAGCGAGGCCCTGATCATAGTGCAAGCCTGCTATTAGAGGGTCATTAGTTTTAAGTGATGAGTATGAATAGGCTGATATAATTGATGTTTAGGGTCTCCCACGAACTGTGAATTGGTGGACATCATTCTTGTCTTGTAGGCACGTGGACTTTGATCAGGACAGTCAGGCCTACGCCTATCTGATTTGCAGTAGCATGTGATGCCTTAGGCTACTGTCGTCAGTACACATTTTTCAGTTGTTGGTTGTATATGCATGTAGTGCTAAGATGCTTGTTGATGTGTTACTGTGCATATTGTACCGCAATTAGGGGTTCTTACAGAATATTTTGTACCCACTCTTATTTTTGTGGTTTCTACCGGATAACCTTGGACAACACCGGGATGGCTAAATGGAAGGGCTAGGAAGATCATGGATGTTTGTTGCAATTTTATTTGTAGCTCTTGTTTCAGCATGTTAGTTAGGAGATTGTTTCCCATTCCATTACTTATTAACGGTTTTTAATAATCTCTGATCAGAGCTTAAACTTTTAGTTTCGTTTATTTTTCCTGATTGAACGGTTTTGCAATTTGAATTCTCGTTTTTTCTACTATAACAGTTCAAATTATGCATGCTGTGTAAGAACATAGGTCTAGGACAGCTTAATTAGAAAGTCGAATTCTTACCCAATTAAATGAACCATAACCCAAAAAAAAAAACTCTAAACATCAACTCAGGGTGATCATTAAAAATAAATAAATAAGAGAAAATAAACACTCCCTTTGAAGGACGGTATCCAACTTTATATAGTAACAAATGAACCACCCATCCTTTTCCCAACACAAATAGATTCAACCAAACCTTTTGTCTACAACATATTAAGGTTTGATTGTTTTCTAACCCAACCCCCCATTGTCCCACAAAGCTACATTAAGGAAACCAAATAAAAAAAAGGGAAAAAAAATGTGGATGATAACCAGCAAAAACATTTTCTTATATTTACACTACTACAGATGTGGATTTTCAAAATCTCTTCTTGAAATTCAGTAGTCTTGCCTGTGGTTGAAAAGTTTACTGCACTCTTTAGCTCCATTCTCTACTTACAGTTCCATTCATGGAGGTTTTTAAGCAACGGCAGGGACCCTAGAATTCTGGCTGTCCCTATTAAGACAATCAAATCCTTCTACTCTAACTGCAGCAGGTTTTAGGCCGAACTTCATCCTCGCACACCCTCCTCCTTGGTGCGATGCCGAGGACGGGGAATACGCTCCAGGCAATGCTACCATAGGGCTGAGTTTCTCCTCTCTAAACAGCGCATCCTTAGTTAATGGATTGGAAGCCCGGCTGGGCGGTGACCCGCTAAAAAACGGGGGCGAAGAAGCCGAGTGGGCGCTACATTGTTCTGACCCCTATCAACATTCAAGGATGCAAATCAAGCACATGGTGTGACAGACGAACTAAAAGAGAAAGCTGAGCTGATCTAGACTACATACAAACCTTTTAAGATACAACAATTGGAAAAACAAAACACAAAAATATTTCCATAAGAGACTGACTGCAATGATGATGCATGACCAAATGCCAAATCAAATTCAAATATATATATAGACGGATGATTAAAACACGCGTGATTCGAAGATGCTTTATAACTAGAAACACGTTAAGGATCCCACGTTGGAAAGAGTGAACCTTATAGAAATATATAAAAAATGTAGACTACTCTTCTTGGCTCCCATAACTAATTGGTTTTGAGATGGATGCTCATACTTTCCAAATCGATACAGAGTCCATTAAACTCAAACGGAAATTCGATCAAATAATAAGCTGCAAAACAAAACATGGGAAATGAGAGCTTGCCTTGTTGAAAATAATGTCTAAAATATCAGCCCCATCAGAAAGCTCAGTTTGATGCCATCTCAAGGGGTGGTCATGTTTAGTATGATTGTTAGCAAGAGTAGCGAGTCGCCTCGGCTTCGGGCAGACAACCGTGTCCGCAAAGCCCCTCGTCGTCTCTTCATGCGTGTTCTGCTGAACAACAAAATGATTCATCTTTCAACGCCTGCATACAAACATCACCATCCAAACCAATCAATAACTCTAACATCATACTAACATCTAATCATAAACTACTCAAAATTCCCATTCTTTCAAACCTCAAAATCTAGAAATCTAAGCTTATTTTTACGCGTTCTATCTTTCCTACAATATCTGCTAACCAAAATTCAAAAACCAAAACAATGAGTTTCTTCTTCCTTATAGTACATATTAAAAATATAGGTGAGATATATAGATATCCCAAATAAGAAAAAATAATACTTATTACAAACGAAAAATTATAAACAAAAATATTATCAAACAGGGTCTAACAGATCCAAATCTCTCTATATTCGGAATAAACAGATCTGAAACAAATCTAGGCCAAGAAAACAAGATGGGGTGTTCCTAGTTCACACAAAACAAACTCAAAGAAGAGATCCTCGAAAAAAAACAACCTTGTTTTTGAGAAACCAAAACTAAATCCTAGAGAGATTGACCTGGAGGTGTAGGTACTGTTGCTGTTGGAACTGAAATTGTTTTCATTTATAGTGGAAGAGAAGAGCTACCACCACCATTTGAAACGGCGCCGTTCAACCCTCTTTTGGCCTCTTTCACACATTCAAAATATATAATAATGTCAATTTTACATGTTTTAGGTTTGTTCGTTTTGGATATGGGTGCACTTTCGTTCAACTCATCAAAAAAGAAAAAAAGAGAAAATAATTTATTTATTTTTAATTACCAAATTTTATCTTTGATTGCATTAATATTATTAAATGTATTAAACCAATTTCAACTAATATTAACTCCAAATTTTTGCTAATAAAAGCAACAGTAGTTTATCGATATTTATGTAAATACAATGACTATAAAATTATGAATTCAAATTTCAATCAAACATTTGAAAGTTTTATATTCTTGGACTTCTAAAAGAAAAATATGTTAAAAATAATTTTACTATCCAATTTAGATGAAAAATGTTAAAATTGTATTTTAAAAATAAAAGAAAGTTTAAAAAATATTCCTTAAAAAAACATTTAAAAATTAAAAACGTATCTTTATAATTGCCTTTTTTTAGGAAAAATTAATTTTTATTTCAAATACCCTTCGATTTAATTGTAAAATAAATTGTTTACTTTTATATTTTTAAATTATGAATTATTTTATGTTAATATTAGTTTTTTCATTATTTGAATTATTTGTCGAATAAATAAAATTAATTCTTAATTTTTTTTTTTTTTATGATTGCTCTTTACATTTATGTCTTTTATCATTTTTTTTTTTGAATTCATAAAAAGTCATTGAATATTAGTTCAAACTAATTATTATTTTTCAGCCAGTTTTACTATTAATTGTAGCGTGTTTTAATCATAGTGTTATAAATAAATTTTAGTGTTAATTATGTCGATATAATGAAAAAATAATCTATCTAAACTTGATTGTAATTTGTTTTTGTCTACCATTTATTTTTCATTCAAGAATTGTATATTAAATTGAAATATTTTTCTAGCTAAATTATTTAAATAATTCAATCAATAAATATTTTTGAACACAAGGTAATTTTGTTTTACCGCAATCAAGTTTTTGGTGTGGACGTCAGGGATGTGACAATTTATTTTAAGTATTGATTGTTTAGAAAGAAAAGAAATATATATATATATATATATATATATATATATAGAAATCACTTGTTGTCAACATTTTAGTGTGATCTATGCATGAGCAGAACTCTCTCGTTTGTTCCAAAACCTGAGAAAAACTTCCCTAGTTGACGACGTGAGTAAAGAAGGAAAAATCGAGGAAGGATGAACCGAATTACGCAAAATCACCCTGGAGCGATTGATCCACCCGCAGCTGTGGTATAGGAGCTGGAGCTGGTGTAAACATCAATGCCAATCTACCCCCAGTTCAAGGCGTAGATGAGAGAGACGTGGTCATGAGGACTCAAGCATGATTTCTTAACCATGTGGAGTATCCAAGTAAGGATAGACCTAACGGTGAAGGTAGAGACCTGTTTTAACTAATAATATGTATAATATGCTTCGCGTTAACGATACTTTTAGTAGTCTTCCTTCGGAAGATCTGCATCAACATTTGTGAACCTTCCTAACTAATAGTGATGCTAATCAAGAAGTCGGTGTCTCTTTAGAAAACATTCAACTTTTTATGTTCCCTTATTCATTACAGGATAAAAGTCAGATACTAGCTAAACACGCTACCGTGTGATTATACTTGGGAACAAGTAGTCGAAAGTTTTTTTGGCAAAATAGTACTTTTCTACTTCGAGAAGTATGAACTCTAGGCTTGAAATCACTGGCTTTAGACAAGAAGACGATGAAATCATAGGAGATGCAAGGGACAGTACATAGAGTTTATACTGAAGTGTCCGTACCATGGTTTGTCATATACTCTCCAAATGGAGCATTTCTACAATGATTTGTCCAACTAGGACAAGGCTATTCCTCAACGCAACTGTAGGAGGAAGTCTGATGAAAAAAACGTACAATGAATCTCATAAAATCATCGAAACAACTGCTCATAATTATTTTTTTTCTTTTTTTTATATTCTAAACAATCTCTATTTAAAATAAATTAACACAATCCCCAGCAACGGCGCAAAAAACTTGACTGTGGTAAAACCAATTGCCTCGTGTGCAAATATACTCGCACTCGCGCAAGTATACGCGATCTGCGGTATGTACAAAGTAAATTTATCAATCTCCACAAAGACTGTGATTTATCTAAAGGTGATCTTTAGAATTGAACATAAATAAAATGAATGATTTTGTGATTGATCGGGTTGAAACGCATAAACGAAATAAAAAAATTTAAATAGAGATTTCAAGAGAATATGACTAAATTAGGGTACACATGGTAAGCAGTAGGAATGCGTGCGAAGAAATATTGCGGTAAGGGTTAACCATCATACTACGCCTTACAAACATCGGCTTCCGCCTTAACTAGTGTTGCATATGCAGTACTTACACGTTTATCCATAAACTTTGATTTAAAGTACGAAATACTTAATATTAAGCTACTAAACATGCAAACTAGTCTTAGGTTATTTCTTCTCTTGATTTACAACCTAGTAGTGCGTGTAGATGGTCGGTCGACACTTACTTTTGATATGCAAACCTAGTTAACATGCCCTAGTTACGCCCTCTCTATTTCTTCTCAACACATGTTGAAGCTACTCCATTTTTTCCTAGCATTGTCTTAGCTAAGTTAGTTCATCATATAAGCAAGAAAAATAGATAGCAACATGGAAAATATGTGGAAATAGTATTGTTCAAATGTAAAACTGAGTCTAACAAGAAATACATAAATTAGTAAAACAATAACAATGGTGAACTCTCGATCTCTCCCTCGGTTACAAATGGTCTCCTTTTTATAATCTCCTCTAAAACATTTTCAAATATTCCATAATTGGGCCCTGGATCAATCAACGATAGCTTTCCTTAAATGATTTCGCCTATTTCATTTGTGTGACTGAAGTAAAAATCTCGTAATTTCTGCAATTTGTCTCTCTAGATGTCTCGTTTGTTAACATGTTGCTCTCATTTGATTCTTTCATTATTTTGTTACGCCGCCTTAGCGTTTCTTTCGAGTGTCGCTCTTCTGGCATTCGCGTTCTTGATTCTTTAACTCTCCATTTCTCCACGTCAAAAATATCTGCAAAAGCACTTCTCGGCATAAGCTTTGCTAAATATGCATTAAGTGTGTAAAATCAACCATTTTTTGTGCTATAATTCATACTTCTCCAATTATTCACCCAATGCATAAACATTAGTGTTTACACCTTTTTCTCATTATGTTCACATTTTTTGCATTATAATTTAAGTAATAAGTTCAAACAATGATTCCAAAATATCTCAAATTCTGACTCTATTTTTAAGTCATCACATAACAATTTTTTTTATTAATAAATAAAACTAAGACTTTCTAAAGATATTTTAATTATCTCTATTCTCAGTTTTTTTAATTTAGACATTGGTTTAAAATCTAAATAAGTTTAGACATTTTCTTAATAAGTTTCTAAATAGAGATATTTTACTACTAATACACATTATCAAATTTAAGTATATCTCGTCTACATTTCTCAATTCAAACTCATTTCTCCAAATTTACACTTCAAATTTGCATACTCCTATGCTCATTAATGATAAATGATTCGGCTTTATTGGAGGTATGCCTCAAGGGAGTGAAACTCAAATTCTTAATTATTTTGTTGAATTGATATGGAGAAATGAGTTTGAATTGTTCAAATTAATAATTTAATACATTGGATATATTATATGAGGAGAATTTAATGTATAAAACTAATAATGAATATTCTTTTCAAAAAATAATTAATAACTATTTGGTAATTTAAAAATTAATATTTATTAGATAAATAGTAATAAAGAGAATTAATTAATAGATGATATATACTCTTTTTTTGAAACAATAGATGATATATACTAATTGATACTATTAATTTGACAAATATTATCGAGAGTTATTATTAGTATATTGTATATTTTAATCATTAAGTAATGTACTATAAATTTTTTAGATGTCAAAATTTTAGAAAAAAATTAAATATAATAAAAAATTATTCAAATTTAGCAAAAACTAAATTAATAGTTGCATTATTGAATTAGGAATTAAATAATAGTAACCTACTCAAATAGGAGGAAAGTGTTGAAATTCTATAAATAAGGTTAGAACATTATTGCAATGAATATTTCTATATATACTCCTACTAAATTTCTGCATACGCTACACAACCTAATGAACAAACATGGTATCTATCAACCTATCTCTCTCTCGAGACCAGATAGAAAGAAGACATTATGGGGTCTCTTAAACCAAATATGCCCAAAATTAACTTAATATGCATGCTACCATAAACATCTTCCAATCACAAGTCTTGACAATTAATTAAACTTCATACTACCCTTATTTTTCTCCCGATAAAGCTAGGAGAGGAGGATTACAAATACCGATTTTTTCAGGGTTCGAACCCGTAACGCTGGTGTTGAACTAGTTTATAACCAAACAATGAAACCAAGGCTAATTCATGCCAAGAGCCTCTATTGTTGAGTTGAAGGAGAAAGATTATACAATGAGTCGTGTGTTATTCCGCACGTTTTAACCTTCTTCATTTAGTGATGAACTTAGGTATTTATAATGTGGGTCTAATGATGATAATCGACTGAGATTTTGTTATAATAAATTTAATACTATAGTTTTAATGTGTTTTAATTGTTGGAAGTTTTGTTTTGAATTAGGATTTATGTAAAATAGTTTTATTTTGACTAAGGAGTTAGTAGGTCTTTTATTGTGGGAGTTTTTTTTGTAATTGAATGTCAAAATGGTTACAAAGTTATGGCAATAGAAACTTGTAAAACAAGATGAAATTGGCTATAAATAGATGGTCTATTCCATTGTGGAAGATAGAGTCAAAGAGCAAAAAGTGTAATACATCCAAATAGGGAATTTGAGGAATAAAGAGAAGTGTTTTGAGAGAATTGTTTGGTGTATTTTGTCTCTCCAATCTTGATAGAGAAAATCTAGAAGATTGTTTTGTTTTATTGTATTTTTAGTTTTGCAGGTTGGTATCAAAAGCGGCATTTAGTTTTCACAAATTTGTATCAGGACCATGGCGAACGGGACGGGTCAAATGCCGCTACCACGATTGATAGAGGCAAATTACTAGAATTGGAGCATTCAGATGAAAGCTCTTCTCGGCTCTCATGATGCATGGGAGGTGGTCGGAGAAGGTTTTGTAGAACCAGCGGATACCTCGAATTACTCGGTGAATCAAACCAAAGCGTTGAAAGAGAATTGTGTTCGAAAGATAAAATGACATTATACATGCTATTTCAAGCAGTTGACGAGTCGGGCTTTGAGAAGATTGTGAGTGCAACAACTTCAAAAGAAGCGTGGGACACTTTAGAGAAAGTGATCAAAGGAGCCGATCGAGTGAAGCAAGTGCGTCTTCAAACTCTTCGTGGCGAGTTGGAGAGCATAAAGATGAAGGAGTCAGAAAGCGTGTCTGACTACATCACGCGTGTGCAGACGGTGGTAAATCAACTCAATCGCAATGGTGAAAAGCTAAC
>JBBMEF010070189.1:0-10693 GCA_037832685.1 Sicyos baderoa | reverse complement strand
CCAATCTAATTAGTCTAACTATAATAATTATTCTCTAGCAAGTAATTATTAATTACTAAAATACATTAATTATTATCCCCATAATAATTCCTATTTATATTTAGTAATTGCGGGATTTGTCTTAGGACACAATTCCTTCAAAACGGTAAAGACCAACTTGTAAAATCACAAATGGAAACTTTGTCCAAACCCAAGTGACCACACTCACAATTTAACCTCATTTTAGAAAAACTTTGATTTTTTTTTTTAAAAAAAAAAAAAAAAAAAAAAAATACTGCAGATTATAAAAAGTTGTAGTACCCAATCTCCAAATTTTAAAGATTCATTAAAATTGCCAAAAGTAGCATAACTTTAGTGACATTTTGTACGACCTAGTACATGAGGTTACAGGTTTCGAATCTCCCCTTCCCCAATATTGTTGTATAAAAAAAAAAGATTCATTAATATTAAACTCTTATCACTATATCTCTATTAGCAGTATCAGCAGTAGTGTTAATTGAAACCTATCCATGAGATCAGATTTGCAAAATAATTATGAGGAACTCAGATAATAACAAATAGAAATAACCACTGGAGAGGAAGGACAAAAGCTCCAACCTTAAGAAAGCAAAAAACAAAAGCTCCAAAACTTTCTCATATCCAAATTGCTAGGTAGGCAGGCCCTCTTTGTAAAGAAAGGATGATTATTTTAACAACTAAGCAAAGGGAACTAACAATCAGATAAGATAAATAGTTTCACATTTAAATGAACCAGCAAGATTAACATAGCAGCTCTTGCATTGAGATGAGACCCTTTTACCAGTGCATCCCATCCAACATTTAAACACAAGCCATGAATCAGCAAAAAGAAGGTTCACTAAATTAAGAACCAGAAAATACATGAAATCAACCTTCATTCTTACATTCATCAGCCAAGTCGCCGCTGTATACGAATCCAAGAGATATCTTCAGGTTGAACTTACCTTGAGATGTTACTCCTTGAATTGTATCAAAGCGGTTTTTATCTCTTAGAAAGAGTCCTGTAGATAGCTCTGATTGTATTCGGAGTGGTTCGGCAGCAACCTCCAACTAAAGACGCCCCAGTCTCGCACCATTTATTTACATAAGATACAAAATCATCATCAGAAACCCCAGTATTATGCTGCAATCATGTGGTACAAAAAAGTCACATTTCAATCAACCAAAAAAGAGTGTGCTTGGGAATGAATGAGAATGATTTTTCAAACATCATAGTTAAGGGCTAAATGAAATAATCCTCTTATGTGTGGTTTTAAACTCAGTACAGAGTGAGCATGGGGAAAAAATAACAGAACCCGTCCTCTCGTTTAGATCACTTTTTTTTTTTTGAAACAAGGTAACCACGCCCGTCCTCTCGTTTATATCACTTTTTGAAGAGAGAAGCGTTTGTTGTAATTCGTGATGTCAGAATTCTTTAGCACGGTTGAATTACAACATACAATACATTTCAGTGATAATTGTAAATTTGGGAGTAGATAATCCTTTACTAACATATCAAATTACCATTAGTACCCTGCCATGGTACAGGCCGGGGTTTGATTCCCGGCTGGTGCATAACCTTTAAGTTCTCTACAAAATGGCACCATCAATTCACCCTTGGTATAGGATTTCTATTCCTTACTGACAGAATGATGGTAGGAGAATTTTATTATTTCATTATGATATAAACCCAAATCATCTTTTAAGTGTACGGGGTGTTTATCCATCTTTCTTATTCCAAAAAAATATTATGATATAAACCAAATCATTCTATGTATATTCTAATGGCCAATCTGGTCACCACAATTTAACAAGCATAATGTAGAATGAATTTGCATGTCAGCATGGTAAAAGATAAAAAGAGACATGAAACATTCAATTTCTCTCGATTTTTCCTAAGAAAATGTATGAAAAGTGCATAGGAGAATATATTCTTTTCAACCAAAGAAATGTCTGAAAAGAAGAGAAACAAAGATAGTTATGAAATGAACTTACCACCCATTCCTTAAGGTCAGCATCATAACTTTCACCGCTGTTTGGATATATCAGTATAGGTTTTGCAGTGACCTGAAATAGTGATTTATTACAAAGACTTAGTTCTCCACTACGGTCTTGCTCGATAAGGAATCATGGATGTATTTATTCAAAAAATAAGAAAGAATCCACATCATACAATTGATAGATTATAAAAACCATAACAAGAAAATAAAGGAAAAACAAACCAACACACTAACAGTTTTCTACAATTATCTCAAGAGGAGAACAAGTAAACTTAAAGAAAGGGAGAAGAAAAGACATTACCGCAATGAACAAGTACAAGAACAGAATGAGAAATCTTTTTATTTTCTTTCGACTTCCAATTTTATGCAGAAACTATTATAAGAGCCAACACAAGAATACACACGTCCCTAGGTATTTGACCTTGAAAAGGCTCTAACATTCAACTCTCTGAAACTAAGTTTAATTGAGATTAAACTCCAAGTGCTATACTCCAATAGAAGCACATTGTTTAATTGAGATTATTAAATAAAAATGCAGAAACGCCATAGCCGGGCTTAGGCCAGCGATAATTGGAATGTATCCTTGACGTGCTCAAATATTGCTGTTGTACTATCTACTCAAAAAATAGTAATAAAGATACAGTCTGACAGAAATGGAATATCTTACCTTCTTAATGGAAGATATTAAGCCATGAATAAACCTCGGTGGTGTACAATTGATTCCAACTGCCACAGTATTTCTGCATGATTCCGCAATCGACACACATTCAGAATAAGAATCACCACTAACCACGTGAATACCATCCTTTGAGTTGAAAGAAAACCAGGCAGGAACACTTATTTTTTCTTCCTCCAAGAGTTCAGCATAGGCCTACACAAATAGCATGTATGATCAAAAGAATTGTCACCACACCATTTAATACAGCATGCAACAACTAAATATCAGTAAATTGATCATTGCTCCATAAACCAGTGAGCCCAAAAAAACCAAAAACAATCATTTAGAAATGACAAATGCAAGTCTAAAATGCACTACCATTAATTATTATTTTTTTAAGTATTAAAAAAATGACATGTTAATTTCAATTCATTTGGATCAAATACCTTAGCTTCAAGTTTATTGGGAATGGTTTCAAATGCAATCAAATCAACCCCCGACTCTGCAAGCACTTTTACCCTTCTCCCATGGAATTCTTTGAGAGCTTCAAGTGTAATACTGTCACCATAATTACCACTACCAAGGGCAGAAACAAAAAGAACAAGGAATCAATTCAGAGTTGAAACTGGACAGAAGTTACTTCATTTGTAATAGTTGGCATCAAAATGATAGATATAAGTTTACATTTACAGTAGGAAAATCCAAGTCAAACTTCATATATGGACGTGAAAGTCCCCTCGAATGTTGTTTAGATTAAAAATATATATATTACAAGTCACCTGTACTCAGATCCATCAGCCAAATATGCTCCATAGCTCCCCACAGAAGCTGCTACAAGTATTTGACGTTTCTTGAAAATTTTACCATCTGCAGTCTCATCAGAAGTAGATGTATTGCACTTCTTGTAATAACTATCCCGTGCTGAGCAGGCAATCTCCACACTCTTTCTTAACAAGGATTCACTTTCATCTCTTGAAAACCCTTTGGACTCAAATCCCTGGATGGTTGCCTGTGGGAATAAAATGTCACTTGGTTTGACTTTTTGTTATGATAGAAACATCATTTGAAATTCAGTAGAGAGAATTACTTGATAAGATGCCGTGATGATAATATCTGCCCCTGCTTCAAGGTAATCCATGTGTACCTGCTCCACACAATACCAGAGAATTACTTGATAAGATGCATAAAATTCTTTTGAAAGTTGAAATTCATTATTATAATTTGTAACTTTCATTATTCTTATCGTTATTATTGTTATTTCATTTCATTTTTTATATTTGTGAGTGTCTTGGCCAGCTTAGACGCACCTCAACTATTTTTACGGGGCAACTGTTTGACCCTTTTTATTTGGTTGTCAAGGAAACCTATAAAAAATTAATTCCTAGGTATGGTTATCATGGATTGAACTTATTATATCTAGATTCTCAAGACACTTATTTGACCACTAAGGTAACTAAGTTTTTATTACTACCATCATGTCACTATAGTGCTTTTTTTTTTTTTTTTTATCATTTCATACTTTATGATCACTCACACCCTGATATTTATGCCCCACATGTGTCGAAAGGTTCTGGATGACAGATGACATCATAGAAAATGATATTTTTTTTAATAAAGTTGAAAAAATACAAAAAATAAAACCACAAAACAAAAAAGGTATAATTTGATAAAGCGGGCAAAGTAACAAAAATCAGATAACCACATTATAGAAAAGCCTCTGTCATCTGTCTGCTTACTTCATTCCTACTCTTACCCTATACGACTATGAAGTCAATGAAAGCTATATTCGAAAATGCTTTTCATCATGTCAAAAACACTTTTGTTGTAACTCTTACACCTCAAAATCATCATACATGAGAGAAACACAAGAGTGCTTTTTAACAAAGCCAAAATCAGTAAAAGAGAAAATGCCCTGTGATCAATCACTCATAAAGAGCTTCGGGTTCAAGGGCTTTTATTATTATTATTTTTTTGATATTCGTAATTGTCCAGGCCAGCTTTTGCGTACTTCAACTGATATCACGGGATATACTGCCTGACCCTACAACATTTAGATGCCAAGGAAACCCGTAGGAAATTAATTCCTAGGTAGGTGGCCACCATGGATTGAACTCATCACCTTATGCACCCCAAGCCATTAAGCCCTTCAAAAGTGCTAGCTAAGAGAATTTTTTAGCGCTCTAAAACAAACCTAAAAGTGAAGCTTGGATCCACGTTGCTTGTCCACATATACTCACACAAACAAATAAGCTGATAAGTGATGAGGGAAATTCAACATCCATGGAACTGGAAACAGAATTTAACATCTCCAAAAATAGAAACATTTGCAGCAGATATACATTATCAACTCATGTAATTAGGTAAACCCCAAATCCTAAGAAATGAGGTTAACAGAAAATCCAAGCCAAGCCAAGCCAAATTTATGATTATTAAAATAATTGATCTTTCAAAACAAGATCTGGCCACTAAAATCGAGATTAAATAAAGTGGGAAAGCAACTGTCCAATTTCTGATTATTCTAAGCATTTCTTTCCACAAAAGCACCATTACAGAAACAAACAAGAAACGAAAAGGTTGAAATGAAGCGAAAGACTGAACGAAGACGTACTGTGTGAATCAGGTGAGGGGAAGTGAGGAGACATTTAGCACTCCAAAGAGGATCGTTGAGGTCGGCGCCGTGCCGTTCAAGCTCCGTGGCCAAACCACCGTCGATAATGGCGGTGCCGCCGGCTTTTCTCAGAAACTCTGCCATGAAGGCCGATGATAAAGTGTCGGAAATGGGTTCCGCCATTGCAGAGATCTCAATGATCCAAAGCGAAATTTCACGATTCAATGAATTTGATCGAGAAGAGGCAGTTGGAAACTTTGAAAGGCGTTTTTAACACTTCGTTTTAATTTTGGAATCATAATTTTCTTTTTTTAATCTATCAGAATTAAAATATTTTTTTTATTTTCTTTTTTAGCTACTTATCCAAATTTCTTCATTCGTAAAAATTCTAATACTTAAATTAAAAAATAAAAAGTTGGAATTGTAGAAAATAAAATAGATTATTATAAATTTCAGTCATCTAATTCAAATTTCATTTTTTAGTAGTTTTTCGTCTCAAAATCAGTAATCTTTATAATTGATTTTGATATAAACATTTATATAGAAAAATCGACCATGAGATTATCTTTTGTTAAATAAAAAATAAATTCTACAATCATAAATTTAATCGAATAATATATTACATTATTTATTAAAAATACAACATTTTTTTTAATAATATGACTAGTATTTTTAAAATAAATTTAGTGCGAAAAGGCACATAATCAAACACAAATGAGATAGCATAAGAACACATGAAGTGCAGCAAATCAAGCAAGAGCCAATACGAGCACAAAGGTGAAAGCATAAGAGGGTGTTCATTAAACAAAAACATATGTTGTAGGATAAAACGGTTAGCTCGCGAGAATAATTACATGTAAATTAACTCAAACACTTACAAAGTAAACAATAGCCTCAAAACTCAAATCCAAGACAATGGTTTGTAAAAGTTAACTTACCCTCAAGCAATATCCGAAGTAAGTTGAATCACAACCTTAAATTCAAGTTTATTTGTCATATTGTTTGTTAAAAATTCATTTAGCGTTATGCTACGTTCCATCTGAAAGATATTCACCAATAACGCATCAAACTCTTGAAGGAAAAGATTGGTTACTACCACTTGATATGTGAAAGAATTTAATTTTGAGCGGAGAATTGTCAAGCTTTTGATATGTGAAAGATTGGTTACTACCAATAACGCATCAATAACGCATCACGCTCTTGAAGCAAAATTTTATCATCTTAGATGAGTTTCTAAGGCCCCGTTTGATAACCATTTGGTTTCTTGTTTTTTGTTTTTCAAATTTAAGCCTATTTTCTCTCAAAATTTCTACAATGTGCTCCATGCTCCCCACCATTTATCCATCTTTCTATAAGAAAGTAAGGGAATACCAACCAACTTTTAAAAACAAAAAAAAGTAGATTCCTAAAGTTTGTTTTTGTTTTTAAAAGTTGGTTAATATTCTCCTACTTTCTTAAATAAAGATGAATAAATGGTGGGGAGGATGGAGAGGCTTAAATTTGAAAAACAAAAAACAAAAAACCAAATGATTATCAAACGGGCCCTAAGAAATCAAAATCAAATTTTAAAATATATATTCATGCAACAACCTTCTGATACTTGCCTTCAACAGATTTAACGAATTTTTTATATTTATTAAATTATTATATTGGATTTTCCGTACAAATTTGGTTTGTTTTCTAAAATTCCGGAAATGGCCCCGTTGGATTGTTTTTTTTTTTTTTAATATTTGGGTTAAAATATCTCTCAACTTTTAAAAAAATGTCTTTTTTTTTAATCTTTTAAAAACTAATTTTCTCCCTTAGAACATTATTTATATCTTTGGCATTGTTTGTATTAACATATTGAATGAATTATGATTAAGATTAACTTTAAATTTGTCTTACTAACTAATTTTAAGTCTTTATTTTTTTAAATACATGAGGTAATTAAATATTTTCGAATCTACCACCTCTCTCGTCCAAGATACCCATCAATTACACCGATAAATGACTTTGACAACTTTAAAAAGTTATTACTGATTTTTAATAGCATGTTATATTATTTCCTTAAACAAGATTATAATTTTTCTTTTATTTATATTACAAAATTTTATAATTATTATTCAGCAAACACGAAACTATTCCCAAAAATTACCAAGTCAATATGTTTTTTTTCCTCAATTGGAAAATGAAAATAATAATAATAATAAATAAATAAATTGTAATCGTTGTATGGAGTTATTTTTTAAAAAGTGATTTTCTTTAGTTAAATAATAATTGGGGTAATATTAGATTTCATGATCTTTTTGATCAAGATCATTGTCTTTGGCCACATATTTTTATTTTTGACTCTAAATTGTGATGAAATTCTCTCCATAAAAAATATATTGCTCAGCCGCATTTATATATGTTTAATAATAAAAAGATTATGAGTTCGAATCCCGTACTCTCAATGGTTGTAATCTTAAAAAAAAAAAAAAAAAAAAAAAAGAAAAGAAAGAGGTATGGACAGGTGACTTGGCAGCGGGTTACCAAATGTGATTTGAAAGCCCATGCCACTCCACCGTTTGTGGACCGGCCCATTGTTTTTTATTTTTATTATTTCATTTATGCACGAGGAGTACGAACTATTTTTCTTTCTTTCTTTTTTAACAAAACTATTTAATTATTTAAAATACAGAAGGGTTGCAATTTTTAAATTGAAATGCATATTTTAAATTTTATTGTACTAAAAAATAAACTTAACTAACGTCCACCATACACACTCAATCAAAATATTTAATCTACTTTTCTAAATATTTAAACTAAAAAGAAAAATAAATAATAACAACAAAAGAAACAATAATTATTGTTGTAGATATAGAGATTAAAAAATAAAAAGTAGAATGAATTAAAATGCATGAAAATATAGAAATCCAAATGAATAAAATGTATGTTAAGATTTCAATATCTTCATGCATCTTAATTCATTCTAATATTTGTGCATGAAAATATAGAAATCAAAATAAATGATCATAGTTAATATGAAACAGCAACAAAAATATAATTCTAGACATCTAATAATATCATTAACAACCTAATAATAAAAAAGAAATGACAAGAGATAATATATATCATTAACAACCTAATAATATATAACTGTTAGAGAAAATTAAATATTTGTCTCCATATTTTTTTTTATATAATTTGTCTCCATAATTTTAAATTCAAGGTTAAATAAATTTTATAAATAGTTTTTATCCTTAGTAAACCGTGACAAATCAAAGTAGGTATAACAACTAATATGTATATGTAAATAAAATAAATAAGAATTAAGCAGTTTATTTGATCAAAATTTGAAATATCAAATTGTAAAGAAGTTGCATAAAATTATCATCTCAACTTATTATAAGCTTCTTAACCTACATCATAAATAATATATAACTTATGAAATATGATAGCTCAATGATAATAAGATAGCAAAATTAATATCTACTTAATTTGTTAATCGTTGTCAAAAGAAGCAGAACTCAACAATTAAAAAGTTATATTATGATATAGAAAAAAGAAATGGCTAACGTTAATGAATTAGATTTATGATAATTTTTAAAATAAATCAAATTGTACATTGCTCATAATAATAATATATAACATATTTTCAAACAATAGGAATAATTATTATTATTATTATTACGTTTGTTGAAGACAAAATAAAATTCAATTAATATTCTCTTATCCGTCACAGACCATTCTATTTCAACCACCATAGTCTACTTCCATGCAACCGTCCAAATCCCTTTCGTAAAATGTTCAAAATCTCTAATTCCTTTTTCATTTCCTCATAATAAAACAAAATGGCTGATTTTATAAATTTTATGAATTGCTCCACGACTCTTCACTTATCGAGGGTATCAATTTGAGTTTTTTTTTTTTTTTTTTTTTAAGAGACTAACATTTTTTAAATAAAATAAACAATATAAATAGATGCAACTCGCCTTATCTTATACGACCGTGTAACCATGCGATTACAAGTTGAATCATCTTACCCAATATTAATGCATAAAAGAAAAAGAAAAAAAAAAGAAGCCTCCTTATTACAAATAGGACACGTAACTTTTTCTCTCTCTCTCTTTTTTTTTTTTTTTTTTTTTTTTTTAAGCACATCATTAATATAAACATTTGGCCTTCGCAAATAAATGTTGCACTTAATTCATTTCGTTATTACTAAAATATATTCTATTATGATTAGTTAGTTGGAATATGTAATTGAATTTACATTTTTATATGGAGCTTACTTTCTTTTTAATGTACTTTGAGTCGTATGTTGTAGAGATGTTTATTAGTCAATTAATATTAATTTTTGGTAAAATTTGACATCAAACTAACCTATCGATTTACGAAATCAATGTCACTTAAGTCGATCGGTTAAGTCAATCAAAATTGAATAAATCATTTAATTCATATTATTATTATTTTTTATTAAAAATATATATTCATCATATAGTTTTTAAGGAAGTTTTAAGAATTAATTTTAAAAAATAAATATACATAATATTTTTTTGAAACACATTTAAATTTAAGTTAATTTTGTAATAATTCAATAAAATTTTTTAATTAATTATGTAAAAAATATTAATATTATATAAAGAAATTATTTTGGTTTATTGAACAAACTACCGACTTAATCGACCAATTTAACTGAAAAAATTATGATTAATTGTTTTTTTAACCGACACCAATCAACATATATATGAAAACCGATCGACCGACTCTAATTTAATCAATTTTCAAAAAATGTATGAACGCCAATAATATATTGTAGTAAAGTTTTAAGAATATCGATCGAGTTCACTCAATAATATTGATTGACTTCATTCAGTATCACTCATTTGCATTGGTTAAATGAATCATGCATTTATTATTATTTTTTTAAATTCTATAATTTGCCCATGCAAAATCCCCTACTTTAATTTGTTGCATACTTGCTTAATTATATTCCCTTCTTATTATAACTATAAAGTATAAACAATTAATAAACAAATCCAAGTGATGAAACACGTGAATTTGAGCCAACACAAAATCCCTAAGCACAAGGAAACAACATTTTTTATGCCCCAACCAAAAGGGCACTTCAGTCAAATCCTTATTCTTTTGTCATTACATTACCAATTTTCCCTTTTTCTTTTTTTTCTACATTTATATTATTCAATCCCAACACAAGCCGATTAAATCAAAGGGTTTTTGCATGTATAATAAAAAAATGTAAAATATTTTTGTTTATCTATACATGCAAAATATAAAATATTTTTATTTATAGCACAAAATCAAAATTAATTTATTTGTAGTAGAAATTTAAATTGACTTCTATCACTGGTTGAGTTATACATTTATAATCGTGTCACATTATTCCTTCATCAATCAAAGATTACTATTGAATGACATTGTTTACCATACATATACATTTATATA
>JBBMEF010070149.1:0-10697 GCA_037832685.1 Sicyos baderoa | reverse complement strand
TTCTATCGATTTTAAGTGATTGAATAGAGCAATCAATCATTTTTGTGCTACAAATGAATAAGTTTGAAAATTGTGCTCTACATGAAATTATTTTATTTTTTTGTAATATACATGCAAAATCCTTTTTTTTTTTTCGATCTTTAAATATAAAAAATATAAATACAACGTTTTTTCTCTTTCGTTTTCGAATCTAGAATATCTAACGTTGGATGCAAACAAAAGAATAATATAATATTCATATTTTTGTATAACTATAATATAATTTAATATTATATTATATTATATTATAAGGTTGTTAGATTATTAATTGCTTCCTAAACAAGCTAACCTCAAAGAAGGCGGAAAGGAAAGTCTGTAGAAGTTTTCATCACCAAAACATACGATTAGTAAAGGGGGGGCCCACTCTTCTGCTAATTTTACTCGGTCTAACCGACACGTGGCAATCTCCGCAAACTGAACCTTGGTTGATATTGTTTTTATTTATTTTTTAATAAAGGTTGGTATTAAATTTTGAATAATTAAATAGAGTTCAAAAAATTTCGTTAATGTAATATAAAAAAATTTAATAGCTCATGGATTTCATATTTTTGTAAATACCTGAGCAATACCAACTAATAGACAATGTATGAAACACATTGGAAATGCTAGTGAAGCTTCTGATCTCCATATGAAGTACATAATTAAATTGTCTCTTCAATTACATTTATTGTATAATAATTCACATATTTAGGGGCTTTTTTTCCCTTTTCTGATATAAGTTTTTTAATAAATATACATCAATACTAGAAAAATGTATAAATTTTAATTCCAAGGAATTATATTGGTTTTTGTATACCTCAAGAGAGGTGAAAGGAAAAATCAAAAACCGGCAAAACGTAATTAAACCAATTCCATGGATCTTTTTTTTTAAATAATAATAATAATGAATCATTCGATTTGATATTTTAAAAAATAAATATTGGTTCACTTTCAAATGTTGAGGGAAGAACCAACACAAAATCGAACCGAATCAAATATATAAATACTAAGAAAAAATAATTTGATGGAAGAACAAATTTTGATATAAAATACGAAGCAAAAGCATTATAAATATTACGTTTTCATGAAAAATGTTGTAGGTGATGAGTTGTTTAAAGTGATGATAGTGATCATCTATTTAGATATTTATTTTCTAAAAGTTTCCTTGAGATTTAAATGTTATAGCGTCAAATGATATATCATAAAACATCAGTTGAGGTGTATACAAACGGGCACAAACAATCGTAGATAAAAAAGAAAAAAGAAGTTACTCATGAAAAATGTTGTTTTCTATTAGTAAAATAAAATTTTGAAAACTAAATTAAAAAAATTGAACCGAAATAATGGTTTTAGTTTGTATTAGATACAGATTCATAGTTAATGATTGTGAACCAAATTTTAACGTCTGTTGTTTTTTTTTAAAAACAAGGAATATAAATACAAATTCTCGGAATCGAACGTGTGATGTTAATGTTGAACTGATGTACAACCAAACAATGAAACAAGTGATATATTGGTTTACGACAAAATTGGAACAGTAATAAGTTCTATACCCCAAGAAAACAGGGAAAAGTTATTAACACATACAAAAAAACGGAAAGCGACAAAAAGCAAGTCGCATTAGCAATATGTGATATGTTATTTGTACCTTAAAAAAGTTTTAAAAAAAGTCCTCTATGTCAAACAAATTGTGTAGAGAAGAATGAGTAAAAAAGGAAAAAAGGCATGCGAAAAGGGCAACAAAAATACGGATATATATGCACACACCAACGACTTTGTCAGACCAAGCCTTTTGTTCTCTCTTTATTGAGCGTGTTTGAAGGTTTTTTTTAGCGATTCGTTGTACGGACATATTAAAGGTCAATCACTATTTTTGTTTTTTTACCCATTTCTTCTCAATTTTTAAACTACAAGATTTCAATTCTAAACTAATCTCAATCCTATAAATTAAATTTATAAAAATCAAATTTATAATTTACTCAAATATTAGGAGATCTATTCAAGAGTTATATGGGATAGTTAAAAATTGAAAGTTGTAGCCAAAAAACTCGTTTGATGTAGTTTTTGTGTAGAAGAGTTAGAATCAAAATATTGTTTGGATGTAGATTTAAAATAAATGGTTACTTTTTTATAATTAAAAATGAGTTATTTTGATTGATTTGAAAAGAATGATTAAAAATGTGTTGTTATAATTGATTGAGTAATTAAAAATGAATGATTAAAAATAAGAGTTATTTTTAAAAGTAAAAATGAGAAAAAAATTAATAAAAACTCATTTAGATATAGATTTTCAAGGAAGAATTAATAAATCTTAGAACTAAATCCTACCTAAATATGTCAAACAAACGGCCCTATAAACTTATTCACTTAAAATCTCCAATCACTAGAATGTACACATGTCTTCAATCAATTCTTGTCATAGACAATTAATATAATTTTTAATTAGTGTCGCAAGTACTCTTCAATCTTGTGCATCAAATTGTCTCTAAAATTCTGTTATATATGAAAAAAAAAAAAATTAGAAGCGTTATAACTAAAATAGATAATAAAAAGTATTAACGTCTTAAAGAGACAAAAAAAATAATAATAATAAAACAAAAGCAAAAACAAATTTCAGTCTTATGTAAGAACATGCAATGAAGTTCTTTTTGTTTTTTCTCTAATAATCTAAGTCCAACCAAATCTGTTTTCAATTTCCCCCATTAAGCCTTCCTTGAAATTCAAAGCCTAAGCTTTCTGGTCCATGTTCAAACCACCCAATGCATATATATTAACTTAATTCCCTTTTCTAATTTCATCATTGAAGAATCTCAATTCTGTTATATTTTGAGACCAAAAGCCAAAACCCCAACAGCCATTTGAAATTAAAAACAAAAACATCTTTTTCCTTTTGTTTTATCAAGCAATGCAACGTTATATTCCAACTGTGGCCAGAAACTACCTTTCGTCCCGAATCCTCAACCGCCGCAGTGACTTCCGATCGATATCGCAGGGCAATTGCGACGTGTTCATAAACCACCGGGGCATCGACACGAAACGGAACGTTTCTGGATTGCTCTTCGACCATTTAACTCGAATAGGGCTCCGCCCGTTTTTGGACAGCAAAAACATGAAACCTGGTGACAAGTTGTTTGACGAGATCGAGAGAGGTATTCGGAGTTGCAAGGTCGGGATCGCGGTGTTTTCACCTCGGTATTGCGAGTCGTATTTTTGTCTGCATGAACTTGCCCTAATGATGGAGAATAAAAAGAAGATCATCCCGATTTTCGTCGACGTTCGACCGTCTGAGCTTCGTGTTGAATATAGCAAACAATGTCCGGATAAAGAGTTGCAAAGGTTCAATTGGGCACTTGGAGAAGCCAAATACACAGTTGGACTCACATTCGACTCCGTTAACGGGTAAGTTTTATTATCGATTATTAGATAATATGATGTTACATCTCAAAATTAATCTAAATAATCTATGACGTTTTTAATGATTGTGACTCTTAATTAAAACTTAAGAATTTCGCTCTAATTTAAATTTTAAATTACATTGTATGAAATTGGTAACCAAAAATCACTCATGTGTTTGTTATGGATAATTTTCAGGGATTGGTCGGAGCTGCTGAAAAAAGCTTCAAACGCCGTCATTGATAATCTGATCGCCGGCAACGTAAATATGGCGAACATGCAGAATCAAATCTGATTGATTAAAAAAGAATCTTTTTGATTCAAAACCAAATACAATCACAAACTGAATCCCAAGAAAAAAAAAAAAAAAAAAAAAAAAAACAAACCTTTTTTTTTTATTATTATTATTCATTATTTTTTTAGGATAAATTAGAGTAAGAGGACCAACAAACCTAGACACGATAGTTGAAATGAATTAACACCATACAAGATAACCAACGACACCACCCGTTATAATTTCTTTGTAAGATAGATTTTTTATTAATATAACAATTCATTTGTTTTATTACTTTTTAATTATTATCATTATTGTTATTCAATGTACCAGAACATTATAAGTAATAAAAGTTCGTTCAAATTCTTTGACAAATTAAGTTCAGTGTAATTAATTAATTTGTGGAAGTGTTCAAATATGAGTAGATTTGTGACAACTAAATGCTATAGAATAGTTTGTGTGCTCGAGCGGCATCTTGTACGACCTAGTAATTATGAGATTACAAGTTCGATCCCCCTACTTTAATGTATTGAATAAAAAAAATGCTATAGAATAATTTTGAGAAAGGTGTGATAAATGAAATATTAACTTGACAACGTGAACATTTAGGTCCATTTTATAATATTTAGTTAACTCGTTAAAATATTATTTTGGTCTTTTGATTTTTATGTCGGTTCTATTTTAATATCTAAATTTTTAAATGTCTAATTTTAGTTCAGGTTTGTTTCATTTTTATTTTTCAAATTTTAGTTGTTCAATTTTTGGTCATTAGGCTTTTTGATAGTTCATATACTAAAATTAGATATATGAAAGCTTATCTATTACCAAAATAGTGTTGAGAATTTTATACTGATAATATGGAGATATCTTCTAGTGATTATAAAGTAGATGGGCTTCCTCTCCTTATCAATTGATTTTGTGATAAATGTCCACAACATATAATAAATAGAATAAATAAAAAACTCAAGAACAAAAATGATATTTTAATCAAATTTATATGGTAGGGTAACTTTAGTATAGAACAAGGAGATCATAACCCTATGTGAAACAGAGCACTAATACGTATGACAAAAAGATGCATGCACAAAATACGTGGGTACCACTGGGAACAAGATATAACAAAACATCAAGATATAATTATATAATCTAGAAATTTTATACCATAAATTTTGTTAGTTAAGTGAAAATTAACATTTGACATTAATTATACCGAAAGGGTTAGTGGCGCAATGGTTTCATTGTTTGGTTATAAATCAATTCAACACCAACAGTGTTGTAATCTCCATCTTCCAATTTGTATTAAAAAAAAAAACATGATAGGATATATTATATATAATTAATCCGACACATATTTTCTAATTATATATTGAAAAGTAGCGCAATTAATTTATAATTTTTTTTAGAAATAACTTATGGAAATTTGTTAGTATACCAACTTTAGAGCCATCTATTAAAATTATAGCATATTTTCATAAAAAATTTCAACTGATTGAGTTCAATTACTAGTTATTGATTGAGTTCGATTGAGTTCAATCACTCAGAATCTGGATATATGTGCAATTATTTTCAGTTTTGTATTATAGATGCAATTTTTTATCCAATTTTTGTTATACATGAAAAATCCCCATAAATTATTATATACATGTCTCGAAATAAAAAAAGAAAATAAAGAATGAAGTATATGTAAATAGTCAGTGTATAAAAACCGTTAATCGTACAAGGGGATGGTCAAAAGACCAGCAAAGTTAATAGTCAAAGGTTGAAGGGCATTATATTGTAAGCAAAACTTGAAAGTCCTTCAATATTTGAATTCAAATTTATTTTTCTGTAAATACAAATTTATTTTTCTATAAATACTCTTTTCAAATTGTGGACTGATTTTTTCGAGGACTGGACTCAGTTTGGTGGCTCGTATGAACTTATCACATGTGAGGACTAAGAACCTAGCTATGCTACAGCTTATTTTCCACATTTTTCTCTTAATATTTCTTTTTTTATACAATATATATATAGTTAGTAATTCACCTAATATATTTTCCTTTTTAAAAACTATACCGTCTTTTCTATAATTATTAATTGGAGGGTATTTTTATAATTTTGTTGTATATTTCTTGCATATGTCTATATATTGGTATCTTTTCAAAAAAAAAAAAAAAAAACTCACTCTATATGGCATGATCAACAAATAGATCATGTGTTCGAACCTCATAATTTTCATTTTCATTTTTTTATATATTCATTTTACTTGTTGAGCAAACAAAGTTGTCCCACATCGCTAAGATTGGAGAAAAATCTTGTGTATTTAAGAAGGGGGCAACACCTCCATTGGTATGAGGCCTTTTGGGAGATGTCCAAAAACAAAGCCATGGGGGGTGATTTCCAAAGTGGACAATATCATATCAATGTGGAGATTTGTGGTTGTTCGTTGTCCCTAACAAGTGGTATCAGAGCCAAGGCTCTTGACTAAGCGATGTGGGTGAAGACTCCCGATTAAGAACAAAGGAGGGGCGAGCCTATTGTTGGCTCGGTGTACTTTGTTCGAGGAGAGGTCTCACCGATATAGACAAAGTCGATAAGCTTCGAAGGATTCGAAGTGCACTTTGTTTGAGGGAAGAATTATTGAGCAAACAAAGTTGTCCCACATCGTTAAGATTGGAGAAAGATCTTGTGTATTTAAGAAGGGGGCAACACCTTGCCCCCATTGATATGAGGCATGGTTGTTCGTTGTCCCTAACATTACTGTTAATATAATTTGAGATTGATATTATGATATTTATGTTTCTCTATGAATAAAAATATTTTTAAACCTGTTATTTATATTTGATTATCAAATTAAAACATATTTGTAGTAATTAGTTTTCTACTAATCCATATACGTACAAATAATATATATATATATATATATATATATATATATATATACCCTGAACTCAAAAAAAAAAAAAAAAAAACATCCGGTGCAATTTTCCTATTATTTGAAATACCCTCAACTCAGAAATTTCGTAGGAAAATTTAGGGAATTGTCTCTGGAAATGTATTGGAAGTTTCTCCAATAATTTTCATTCCTTTCGCAAAATTTTTTTTTAGAGTCGCTCTAATTATTTAAAAAATTATAATCTAATTTCGTTTTTTTTTTTTTTTTTTTTTTTTTTCATGAATGAATTTATGGAACAGAACAATAGACAATTTTGCAATGAAAAAAAGCTTTAAATTCACTAACTCAATTTGAAGCGGACAAAATGACAATCGCGAGTTATGTAATTTCGGTTTTCAGTTTACATTTAGAAGAAAATAAAAAAGGTAAACTTCTGAATATTTGTTTCAATTGCATAAATGTTTTTCAAATTTTCAACAATTAAGAAGAGAAACTCGACCCTATAAGCTTATCGGTGAACAAACTTTGAATTGTTACTTTTTGTTGGTTTTGAATTCCAATTAATTAATTTTGAAAAAATAAAAAACAAAAAAACAAATCATTGTTAAGCCTATCAATTTTCAATAATTACTAATAGGCTAAGGGATAAGTAATTCGACTCATTCACATCGAGATCGTGAATTTTGGAATGTATATTAGGAGACGTTGATTTGGCTAATTCAAATTGAAGGGTGATGTAAAATTGGTCAATTTTCGACATCATATCCATAGTTAGCGCATTCATCATAGTTAGAATATCTGTATCAAAGTCACGGTTGATATTGTCACTATCTGCAATATCGCCACTATCATTAATAAGAAAACTTTTAAACTTGTTATTTTGGAACTTGTTCAAAAATACTGTAATGAAAAGAAGATAAGAATTTGTCTAGGTATTTGACCTAATAGGATCGTCTAATTCCTATAGAACCTATCACTAAAATACCCCTAGAGGAGGATAGGTCTAAGCGGAGCGAAAAAAGGTTTTTTTATGAGATGGAAAATAAAAACTATTAGCTTATCATGAGGTTTGTGAATAAGTGACTGTCTGTTAATGAGCAAGGAATGTCCGTCTTTCTGATCAACATGATGTATTGAACTCATAATTCATTAGATACTTTTTATGAATGCTAAGTATCGTAAGTAAATTACTCCCAATTGTTCAATAGAATTTGATCAATCTTTTTTCTGTCGTTAAGGTGGATAATTGAACCAAGAATTCTCTTTCTTTATCATCAACCAAATCATTGTTCGAGACCCAGGATTCTATTTTATCATCAATCCATGACTTAGATGTCTCATATTTCTAAAAAAAAGCGATTCAATTAATGAGACTTATATGATAATTATGAGATCGTTGAGATTGATATTCTAATCTTTCTTCTTCGAACGCATTGATTTGACCCCATAAACAGGACCGCCACACCATAACATGTTGGCACCATTGGCAGAACCACATATTTCTTCTAGAGAATCTCTTCTAATTTATTAGGTTAAAAGACTAAAATTTAACACTATTAAAATATTCAAAACAAAAATATTCAATTTTAAAATATAAAGATCAAATAGACACTTTATCCTAAGTCCTAAGTCAACTAAAAGTGTATTTATCTTATCTTTTATTGGAGATATTTTTGTAAAATGAAATTCAAATTAGTTCAATTATCCTAATTACTCAATATAAAATTTAACTTTAAAAGTTTATAAACTAAAATGAAAAATACCTCAATATTGATGAAATTAAACAAACTAGAAAAAATGTATACCCTAATAATTAACACGTGGCCTAAGAGATTGGACAAGGCCATGAAAACGTGATGTTTTCGCTAATTTTGTTGGGCCTATATCGTACATCTAATGGCCCATGAATTTCTAAAAGGTTTTGGAAAACAAGAAGTGAGAAGAGAATAAGATCATTAAAGATGGATTCTTTTAAGAATTTAATAATGACTTAAGAGATAATCAATTCGATTACTTAACTAATGAAGAACTATAATCTACCTACATACAATAAAAAAGTATTATATTACCCAATAATTTATATTTAAATTTATGTAACAAATTTTCTCCTACGTTCTTATAATTCTGATATTAATTTTTACAAATTTTACAAATGTTACAAAATTTTAGTAATATAAACTTCTTTTTCAACAAATAACCAATATTTTGTTATCAAACCTTTGAAAAAACGATAATTAATTTACAAAAAAATGAGTGAAAAGTAATTTTAAAAAATAGGTTAGAGACCATTACTTTTGTATTCATCTTGAAAATTCGACTAAGTTGAATAAATGAAATGAAAGTTTTTTTGATATTTATTTGATTTTAATTTGTAAACTTTCAAAATTTTAATAAAATGAATATATAGGTTTGTTAATGTCCAAATACATTTTGTTTTATTTATTTAAAGTTCTTATCATTTAAAAGGTTAACGGCTTGTTGATTTCATTGGTAGATAATAATCCAAAAGAATATCATAATTATAGGATTAATTTTAAATTGGTATTTAGCTTTAATTTCTTTGAGAAAAATAGTAGGTACTTCTTAGGTAGGATTTATGGTCCTTTCTCCTAATTTGTATTAAAATATTCTCATCTTCACTACATTACCGTGGATAGAAACGTATTTTCTACAAAAAAAAAAATCTATTTTCTTGTATTTTTTTTTTTTTTTTTAAATCTCTGTTTCTTGCAGTAATATCGTTAACTCAAAAAAACAAATTACATATTTAAGGTTATATTTTGTTAGAACTTTAAAAAAGCTAACAATTGGTCGTTGTAGTATAGTGGTGAGTATTACCGCCTGTCACGTGGGTGACCCGGGTTCGATCCCCGGCAACGGCGCTTGTTTTTAAATTTTCGTTTTTCTTGAGAAATCCAGCGCCACGCGCGCGCGTGTGACTCGGGTTTAGGGCTCTTTTATTTTCGTTTTTCAAAAAATAACGTTCATCGATCCATCCGCCTGTATTTGCTAAAGTTCACAAAGCCTTCTTTCAAAAAATAAATACAATACAAAGTATTTGGACATTAATAAAATGAAATGAAATGAAAAAATAATAATAATAAAAAAGAGAGAGAGAGACATTAGCATACAATTTTTTTTTAAAAAAATATATATTATCATTTGATATATTTAACCTTAAACAAAAGTATATTATTTGTTTCCTATCCAAAAGATAGTGGGCTATATTTTATGACCTAATAATCAAAACGAGTTTGACAAAATTTGTTAAATTACAATAAAAGTAGTTATTCGTTTTATTTATTTACTTTTGGAAAAATAAATGAAATTAATAATTAAACTATGTACAGTAAGATTTCTTGAGCAATAATTTTTTTTTATAGAAAATCTAAATAAATAAAATTTTCTTCCAACATTGAATTAAATTTTGACACTTAAAAGACGAATTATATATATATATATATATATATATATATATATATATATATTAGGGAATTTGCATTGTATAGCAAAATCTCACCCCCTTATTAAAATTATAGCAACTTCTTTTAAAAAATTCATTTATAGCAAAATATGGGTAATTTTTTTTAAAATACCCATTCTACCCTTTCTTCTTCCTCGTCTACTTCTTCTTCCCCATCCCCTAAATTTTAATATATTAATTAAGTGAAGGCGTTGGGTTTTACAATCTTCTCGTCGCTATTGTATTAGGGTTTATTTCGATTTTCTGCAATTTTCTCTCGGTTTTTTGCTCTTGATTCTTTCCGATTTAGGTTTAGTTCTATCTCTGTTTCTGAAATCGCTGTGTTGAAAACTGAAATTAGTTTCGAGGAAGATTCGGATTCTTCATTTTTCTGTGCGGTTTTGGAACAATGAAGTGAGATTAGATTCATCTTTCTGTGCGATTTTGGAATCTGAGAGATAAAATTTCATAATCCATTACTGATTAGTGATCTAATCTGCATTAATTTCTTCTCCATCTTCTTTTTAATAGATTTTGTTTTGGTTTTTTCCCTAATTTTTTTGGTGCTACCAGAAACTTTGCTTTAACTGCTGAAGTTTGTACTAGCATTTGATCGATGTTGCAGATTGAACAAAAATTGTTATGATTCTTTTGAATTGCACAAAATTATGTTC
>JBBMEF010070139.1:0-10698 GCA_037832685.1 Sicyos baderoa | reverse complement strand
AATAATAATTTAATAATTTCTAAAAATTTGAAAGTAGACATTAATTTAAATGCTATAGGATGGTAGTCATTTATTTAATTATTTTGTTTAATGTAGCTATTTCCCTAGTTCACCCACGATAATTTGGGATCTAAAGCCAAATTTCATTATGAAATTAGATTAAGCTCAAAATGCCTCAATTCGTGAAGATATTTGAGCCCAAACCCACTTATTGGCCCCAACTCGTCTCACAAGCGAAATAACTTTAATAAGCTAAAAGTCAATATATAGACTAAGCTACAAAAGCCTTCAAGAACAAGCTGCAAAGCCCTTTGAACAAATCATCATTGAAGCCGTGCAGCTCTCATGATGACTTATTCAAATCAATACAAATATAAAAATTATTTACATGTGTCTCACATCTATATTATCCGTCGAAATCTCGTGTATTGTGTTTTGGGTCATCCTTCAAATAAAAATACTTTTTTTCCCTCATTTAGAGTAGTTTCTACTTTTTTTTCTTCTAAAAACACAAACTAATCATGCCCTCACGCAGGATCGAACTACGGACCTTTAGTTTACAAGACTAACGCTCTACCACTGAGCTATAAGGGCTTTGTTGAATATAAAAATTGTGTTAACCATTCTATTTACAAACAATTACTAACTTATTTGATATATCGTTTGAGTTTAATATACTATGGAGTTTGTCTCGGCGAGCTGAGCAACCTGGCACCTTTTAGGCCTCAAACGTTCTCAGTGAATTGATAACATGCATCGCCCCACCCTATGAGATAATAGTATCACATCGCCCATAGTGGGATATCACATGCACACTGCCAAGACCGTAATAAGGCCACCTGGGTTATATATTCAAGCGTACTCTAATGAGGTTGAGCTAACCGATCGGTCCTTTAGTCCTCTATCACTACTACGAGTGGTATATCTCCACTCGTATTGCATCTGATTAGTAACCCCTATTTGATGCCTGTGTTCGAGTCACGTGTTTTCTGAACACCAGCTCGTGCTATTAAATGATAAGGTCCCCTACAAAACAACAATATCACGTACACATATAGATGGTTCCGCGAAATTAGGCATGCAAAACAATCTGAATAACATATAACAACTCTAGTGCTCAATCGGCCTAGTCAACATAATCATAACGTAAAGTCATATGGTAATTTGATAGGATTAAATAAAAAAAAAAGTTCAATAGGATGTTGGAGGATGGATTGAGTAAAAGTTAAGAAAAAGTTGTCATGTCCTAAAAACGGATAAGGGGTTGAAAAATCTCAACTCCTTTATCTTCCCCTCCTCTTATCAACCCAAAATCTCAATTACGCTTTATAGTTGATTTGATCCCATTCTCTTTCCAAAGAAGACAAAAGAATATTATAAAACCAACAAAAAGCAATGCTCCTTGTACAAATAATCTTTCATGTTCATTAAAGATTATGTTGTTAATTCCATTTCTTTTATTTGGGGAGTATTATTCTTTCTTTCGATCGTAACAATATACCTCATCCTTAGATACTTAATGTTTTTAAATCAATATACTATCAAACATCCTATTGCCTATCCTTCCAGGAACTTACTCGTGTTTTTGAAGTTTTTTTTTTTGAAGTATTTCTTGAAGTTAATTCAAATCTTTTTTTTTTTTCTTCTTCTTCTTCTTCTTTTTTTTTTTTTTTTTTTTTAGGATTCCATATTGATTGAATTGAAGAAAAGAAAAAGAAAAATCTTGGCATCCTTTGACAATAAAACATATAAATACTATATTTCTACATCTAGAATTAATTGTTTTATTGTTTAAAAAAAATGTTTTATAATCTACCTTTAATTTTTATCTATACTTTCAAAAACTAAGTCCATGTTTTTTTACTTGTTTTTTGTTTTAGAGATTTTAGTATGAATTCAAATGTTTTTCTTAAAAGATTGAAAATGATCGCAACCAATTTAATTTTAAAAAAATCAAATGATTTTTAAATTACATGACAATATAATCATTTTCAGTTTACCTATGAAGTGGAAACCATTTTCGAAAAAGATACTTAGATTATGGTATGTCAGGGGCATGCAAAAATTCAGAGGAACTACATAAACGCTCTCCAATTTAGAGCGATCGAGGCAATGTTATAGTCGTGATACAATTTTAATTTGGAGCATCATGAAGCAAATAAAATAATAGTACAAAAAAAGTTACAAATTTGAAGTTAATATAAAGAAGAGATTCCCTTTTGTTTTGTTTACACTTGGTTGGTGTAAGTGTAAGGTAGGTATAGATGGTAGGGCATATTGTGGTTAGGTTTAGGGTATTAGGGTATGTCATGGACATATTTATATGCATAGAAGAAAGAGGCATCCCTATCCTGCAGTGTCCCCCCTGCCTGCCCTAAACCATTTTCATCATATTCATTTATACCTACATTGTATTATAATTTTTTTTTTATCTTTAGGTTTGAAATCTAATTTTAATTTGATCTATTACGAAAATTTCCCAAAAAGATCTATGAACTGAGTTGGAACAACCTGTGATGCTTGACCACTGATTCTAAATCGAACATTTTTATTTATGACATTTTAATAATACTTATTTTTAATTTATGAGATAACAAAATTTTATTAATTACATAATTATATGAGATTAGAATGATTTTAAATTTCAATAAATGAAGTGATTATTTAAGATTTTAAGTTTATTATTATTATTTTTAAATAAATATAAAAATAAACTAAGAAACACCCTAGAACTAAAAGTGCATTATTAAAATGTCAACTATAAAAATGTTCAATTTTAAAATATAAGAATCAAATTGAAATTATGACTCAAAATTAATATTTTTTTAATATAAATTAGGAGAGGAAGGATCACAAATCTTATCTATAAGAGTTAAATACTGATTCTTGGAATTGAATCGTAACCCTAGTGTTAAATTGATTAAGTATTAAATAATGAAATCAACAATTACTCATCCTTTTTCTTCAACTAAAAAGATAAATTTTCTTAAATGATGATATATAGTTGGGTTTTATGGGATCTGCTGCCCACTGTGACTCTTAATGCTCTGTGGACCATTAATTAAGTAAACCCCATATGTCTTTATGCTATCCTACCCTATGCTACTCCTTCCCCTTATTTCATAGCCACTCTTTTTCTTTCTTTCTTTACTTCTTTTGTGCATACATAAATCACTTGAAATACTTCCATCTTCTTTACATTGGGTGCTGATATATCAGTTTGCATTTATACATACTTCTATATCTCACTCTTTTTTCTTTTTTTTAGTACTTGATTTATGTTTACTTCAAAATTTGGTTTTTATTTATTTATTGTTATTATTTTTAAAAAAATTTAACTTCTAACTTTTTTAAGGGTTTAAGGGGTGCAACGATTAACTAGTATCTGATCAAATGTATTAGTGTTGGTATGATCGCACCCAAAATTTGGATTTTTTTTTGTTAGGTGGTTTTACTTTTTGTTTGGTAAAATCTGAATAATTTATCTAAAATAGCGAAACAATACAAATGGGATAGTTAAAAAAAAACCAAATGACTAGTTAAATCTTGAGAAAGTATGAGTTTAATGAATTAGGATACAAATGGGATAGTCTCAAACACTGAATAATATAATGTGTCATTTTGGATCTATAAACTTGGACCGACTTTTTTTTCTTTCCAAAATCATTTGAATACTGATTTGGGTATAATGAATTATGATCATAACAATAATAGAGAGTATGAGTTTCCATCTTCGGTGATGAGATAAATAGTCTAACTATTGTATAAGTATCAGAATATGCCCTCATTTTTTTCAATGTAAGATCTTCGATAATAGACTTTTTTTATTTATTTATTTTATTTTTGATATTTTGACTATTCGAGGCAGTACTCGACTATTGTCATTTAATCCTACAATATTTAGATGTACTACAAGATAACCAACTAGGTCACCGTGAGTCGGTGAAATTATAAGAAATGTGATGGTTTAGAGGGGTGAGAGTGAGAATGAGAGAGAGTAGAGTGATGAAAGAATAAACAATAAATGAGGGAATTAGAAATGGGAGAATTAAAAAGATATAATGAAAGATCCCATTTGGTTAGTGGTTTCAGCAATGGCAATGAATAAAATGGTACAAAGCAAAGGCTGCCCTTTTATGCTACACTGTTCACTGCATGGCCTTCTGTTTAGCTGCTCCTACTCCATGCCATCCACTCAAACTCAATCAATTTCAGAAAATATGAATGAATGAATGAATAATGTGTTATTCATTTTGGAATTCTAGATGCTCTATGTCTATGTGCCCTATATAACTAGGCCCCCCCTACCCCCCATCATCATGTCCCTTTTTTTTTCTTTTTTTTTTTCATCTCTTTCTCAATTTTTGTTATAAACCCTGAAATATATAGATTAGGGCTTCCATAAACTATGAGGAAACTTCCAATTCTTTGGTTGGAGTGGAGTTTAAGACTGTCCGATTACAAATGGAAGGTTTGCAGCTACTATATATGTAGTTTGTGTTCGGATCAACTTATACACACCTGATCAATTAGTACAACTGCTCTAAAATAATATAAGAATCAAATACCGATTTTTGGGTTTGAACTTGTGACCCAAGAGTTGAAATAAATTAGCACCAAATAAGATAAACAATTGCACCACTAACCCTAGATGACTTTATAATTGTTAGGACTATCAAAATAAAGGTATGCAAAGATATTTTATGGACTTTCTTTTTCTTTTTGCAACTTTTTAATTAGTACTCATATCTGACCCTACATAATGTCATTAAAACTACATTTTTGTTGACATCTTAGAAACTTTTGCGGTCACCTCTCTTTTACCTCTAATGTATCTTATGACTCCATTTTTCTTTGTCAATTTCGTAGTGTTTTCAATTATTTCAATGTCTATTCTCATCCAATTATTTTGTTGATTTTTTTTTTTATATAGAACATTTTTTGAATGCGCGTGGCTTTTAACCCCACCTCGTCTCTCTCTCAAGAGAAAGAAAATTAGATAATGGGACAAAACGAATTGCATATTAAATTTCTATGAAATAAGATTCTCAAAAAAAAAAAAAAAAAATCTATGAAATAATTGGGTTTGCTATATAATCACAAAACCCTAAATTATTAGATATTAGTCTAATAGATTACAAAACCTTTGTGAATAAACATCTCCCTCAAGAGAAAGAAACCCCCACTTTTTTTTAATTTAAAAAATCACTTAATTATTTTGGGGATTTTTTTTTTATGTATAATAAAAAAAACTAAAAATAAAAAGAAAAAGAAAGAAGTTGAAAATTTTAGAAAAAAAAAAATTATTCCAAAAATGAATAAAATATAGCAAAAATTAGGAAGTAAATTCTATTTACTTGTGACATTCAGACCTACAAATTGATGGTTTCAATCAAGTGAAATTAAGGACTTCAATTGAAAAGTGATTAAAGACAAAAAAAAAAATAATAAATAAATAAAATAGGGATGCTACAACAAATTCTCATTTATTTTCCCCTCTCTATACTTTTTTCCAAAACCCAAAAGAATCTTGTACTCCCATGAAGATGAATATGTAGAACTAATAAGACTGATTTATCATATACTCAATAAAATTTCTATTACAATAATACAGTTATTTCTGTTGATATTATAAAATCCAAGTACTAGTTTTAGAAACAAATTAATATTGCAAATTAAAAGCATTGTTAGAATAATCTCTTACACAAAGAGAACTCAAATGTATACACCTTGGAAGAAAGATCTCAAAACCAATAAACACAAACTAATTACCAGAAAAAAAGAGCATTTTTCTCTTCCACTGCCAATATATCCAAAACTGTACAAAAAGAAAAACATTATGATCAGATCAACAATATCAAGAACAAGAATTGGATAGATATCATTATAACTTCTTTAAACAAAAAAAGGGATTGTTGTTCAATGTGCATTACAAAAAAGAAGATGTCTAAGATAAAATTTAGTAATTTTTGTTGATTCCTACAAAGTAAAACAAAAAGGTTCTCTTTTTTTTCTTTTTTTTTTTTTGGCTGTTGCAGAATTGAAGTGTCAAAATTAATTTGTTCTTATGAATATAGATAGTGTCAGACAAAGCATGCTGCTTGATCCCAGATTTCAATTTGAGCAATATAACATTAATTTGTCTTCCCATTTTGTCTGTTATGGTTTAACTTCTATGTTTTTTGGTCCAAACAATGCTTTAACAATTTGACCAACCCTAAAATCTAAGAGATAAATGTTATTATATGAAAACCCTATCTTTTTTTTGGAGAAGGGTGGGAGAATTCAAATTACAAATAATCTAAGGGGGTAAACACCAAAGAAACCTATGCAAATCCTATGTATTAAATATAATTATAAAGAGAATCTTTACATATTTAATTAGGCCAATTTATGGATTAAAAAGTATTCCAGCTATGCTAGCTAGCTACCTATTTGAAATGCTAGCTAGCTAGTTCAATCCATGCTAAGTTTGGGTACCTACACTTCTAATGAGTTTTGAGAGAGTTTCATTAACTGTTTCATTGAAATCTCTTCTCCATAATCATTTTTATAACCAGGAAACTAAAGTCATCTATTTTACTTATTAATTGACTCGATTATATAGTCGGGGTACCCCCACTCGTCCCAAGTCCGAGACCTAGTAGACAACACAAGAAATTTTGAATCTAAATCAAAATTAACTTCAAGTCTCTACCAACAAACCGTCTCTTTGAAACCTTCAAGTCTCTACCAACAAATCATCTCTTTGAAACCTTCTCGAAGATCTTATATATCATTATACAATTGTATATATCAGAACTTAACTTAGCGGTAATTGATATGCATCCTATACCAAAAAAAACATAGGTTCGATTCTACTTACTCTAAACATTGTTGTTATACTAGAAAAAACAAGTGTACCATTAAGCTTCCAAGCTATTAAATTATACCAAGAGCACAGAAATAAAAGGGTAAAAAAAAGTACTGCCCAGTGCTACTTTTAAGAGAATCATGATTAGCTAGCTAGGAGCATAACTAAATGCTAAAAAATTGAAGAAGTAAATGCATATAAATACTTGGATCAAGATCCTTCTGGAATTTGAGAATAGTATGTGTTTTTATGTGTAAATGTGCAATAAATGACCAGAAAAACTGGGATCTTTGGTGTGAGATGATGATAGCTTGTCTAAATAGTCATTGAGTCACTCAATTAAAGTCCAATTTTTTCATCTAATCCTTCAACTATTGTTTAATTGACATTAGTACCACCAGAAACCATCCAGAAGATGTTCATTATCCATATATAGAACTATCATTTTCATATCAAATCAAATTTCCTAAAAAGTTAAACTGTTAATCATAAATTTGTTGAAACAAAGTCAATCAAATCAAGTTGGAATATAGAAATATCACAACCATACTAATCCCTAAATATATGCACATATACATACTCAAATTAAGTAGATTTTTTTTAAAAACAAGAGTAAAGAATATGACATCAATGAAAATAGTGAAATGAAATAGTTGCTAGAAATGGCAATGGTGCAAAGAGAACAAAAAGAATGAAAATAATAAAACAACAAAATTTTACTATTCAGCACAAACACACATTCATCATCATAATTAACAGCCAAGATTGGTAAGTGAGAAGGAAAAAAAAGGGTTTTTGAGGAGCCATTAAAACATATATGCATTGAGTTCAGAATTTAGATGTTTTGTTAAAATTAGATTTGAACTTATGATTTCTCGGTCATACGTCATACATTATGCCATTTGAACTATAATCGATAGAATTTTGATGTTTGATAGTGTATGAATATAATATATTAATGATCTAAAAGTCATTAATTAGCCAACCTTTTAAGAGCTATCTCTTCTGAAACTTTTCTCTGCCAAAACTTGCATATGGACTTTGCCATTTCCCCCAATATGTAGAGACAGCAACAGCCACTACCTATTATATGAACATAAGAAACAATATTCCATAATTATATTATAAAGTGGAGTGAATTATGAATAAATTGATCATGAACATTATATGTATATGCAGCTATATTAATTAACTTATCCACAGAACATTAAATTAAACAAAAAAAAAAACATCATTTGTTTATGTTCCTTAAACTTACATCCCGTTTACAACACATGCTCTATTTGGATTCTTGTCGCTGTGAGGTCTAATCCCAAAAATGCCCTACAAAAACCACAAACATATTCAAATTTTCAAACAATTCCATAAAAAAAAAAAAAAGACAATGTATTTAGAGCTAGAAATTGAATCCCTTTTCAATTTGAAACATAACCCAACAATTTACACATTGGTTGTTGTTATTCATATGTGTTTTGATATAAAGTTGAAAAATTGGATAAGAAAAAGGACTAAAACTGATTATACACTGCCTTACTGTTTGATTCTCTTCTTCATTTGTGCCAAGAAGTTTTTTGGAGGTGTGATTTCAGTTTGTTCAGGTACCGAAATCTAAGGACGACATCGACGACTTCCCTTTATCGAAAAAGTCCATTGTCGGTAGGTCATCCCTACTCGACATCTGCATCGACATTGGCATTCCATTATAAACGTGAAATGGAGGCGACATTGCGGTAGTCGAGTTTGTTATGTCACACTCATCATCCGACGGAACCTCAGACGCCGCACATTCCATGTCGACACCAAAAAGCCTCAATGTCTTAGCAGCAACACCACCTTTCCCAATTCCACCACTTCCACCCGCCACGACCGGCACCGCTACCTGTGGCGGGGCAGATCTTAGATGGTAATAAACCGAAGACTCATCGGTGGAAGGATGAGTATGATGATGACAAAGACGATTATTATAATAAGGGTTATGATTATGAATGAGGCCGACACTATTGAAGTGGTCCCTATGTAAAGATAAGGGTGTAGCCACAGGAGTACTCCACTGGTGAAGCTGAAAGTGGTGAGGAATCAGGCCGCCGTGGTGAAAAGCAACCGCGGTGTCAGCCGCCACGTGGGGCGGCCGGCGGCGCCAATCGATAAAAAAGCGATCTTTACCGACATCGCCAAGCCCTCGGTGAAAAGAGACGACATCACCAGCATCGAGCCTCTTCTCTTTGACAAAGCGGCTCCAGCCTTTGGTCATCACGTAGCTCTGGCTGCTGGTCCAGTAAGAGTAGCGAAACCGCCAGGATTTGCCGCCGCGGTCTTCGAAGCTCAAGAGAAGACCCTTTTCGTTGGATGAAGAGTCCAAAGGGAAGTACTTTTCAGCGTGTTGTTTCGGGATGACTAAACGGTTCAATTTTCCCACATCGCTTGGAGTCACAACTTTGTCGAACATGTGCTCTTTCTCTATAAAATCAAGAGAGCTAGATTCCATTTCTTGTTGTTGATGATGATGCTGCTCCAAATCTGATCTTGAATCATTGTTGCTGCTTTGAAATCCATAGTGATGATTTTCTAGAGGGAATCTAGAAGAGGAATTGCCAAAATCCATGGAAAGTTTGAAGCTTTGAGGGATAATTTCAAGTGGGGTTTTGAAGAAGAGATGATGGATCTACCAAGAATTAAGTAGAAGAAGAAACAAGAATTTGTTGGTGTTATTGTAAAACAAAAGAAAAAAATTGCAAAATATGAAGAGAAACAAAAGTGAAACACAAAACCCAGATGGAAAGATTGCAACTTTTATTTTCTTTGTTTGCTTGAAAGAGGGTTTTTTTTGGAGTGTGGATTAATATTAAGAGGGAATTAAATGATGAAAAGGAACCCAGAAGGGATAAAATAGAGAGATAGAGGTATTGAATAATAATAAAGTTAAAATATCATATTCATCCATATATTTTGGGTTTATTTGACTCTAATTTTATATTCTAAAAAAACCTAAGTTTATGCATACTATTTTGAAAGAGATTTTTCATGTATAATAAAAAAAAAAATTGTGTCTAATAAAAATTAGACAAGCATAGTAAATAAACAAAAAAGTTCATGCATATTATGACTTCAATCAATACAATAGATAGTATTCAATCAATACACATATAATCTTTCGATCAACGTCATATTCAGTATTTTAATTAATCTTCAATTAAGATTGAAATTAAAAATAAAAAAGCTAAAAAATTGTGATAATTACAAATTCTCCAATTTGAAGTTATTTTTAATAACATCAAAATGGGACATTTGAAAATTTTATGATTAAAATAAAGAAAAAAACTCAAAAACTACCAAATTAATTAAAATATATTTTAACCCACTAATTACAATAATATGTAATTTTGATTACTTTCTTTTGTGTTTGTGTTGGGTTTTGAAAGAGAGAAGAGAAGAGGAGGGTCCCCATTGTATTGACCTGGTTGGGCTCATGTGAAGCTGTCTGTGTCAACATCCCTGTAGCCTGCTGGTTTGTATATACACACACTATTTTTATTCTTCTCTTAATTATCTCTGAGTTTTAATTAATAATCCCTAACCCATATAGGCCAGGGAGAAAGAGGGGAAATGGCTCCAAATTAAAATAAAATTGACAGCTGTTTTAGAGACCATGAGGTTTAGTATTATTTATTTTGAATCTTACTACAATAATGACTTTTTTTTTTTTTTTATCAATTATTGCTCTTACTTCTTTTTTTTTTGAAGAAAGAAGCAAGCGAAATTAGAGTTCACGAGTACAAAAAGCTCTCCAGTTTAGAGCTATGCTAGCCATATCATAATTACAAAAAGATGGAGCTTTGGTGCACCAA
>JBBMEF010070128.1:0-10699 GCA_037832685.1 Sicyos baderoa | reverse complement strand
AACGAACTAAATATAATTCCCTGTGGAGATGACTTATTACTTACTTTAAAACTTGCTGCAAACGATAATGTACACTTACATTTGCAATTCGCTATAAAAATCTACTTATTTTTCGCTAACCGCGAACATGAGTCCTTCGAGAATTGTGAACAGGTTGGAGTAGTATTTTCGGTTGGTCTCACCAGCGCCTTCGGGCAGTGGCACAGTGTGGTTCTGATATCGAGAATTCGGTAGTAAGTTACAGACACGTCGCGTGTGGTAGTTGTGCTTGTAAAAGATTAAACGTTTGTGTTTCGTTGTGAAGCCAGTGTAGTTGAGGTTATGAGGAATGACATGGAGAAACCGAGAATTGGTTTGGTAAAGGTTCAGTGGAGTTGTCAAGTAGCAACGGTTTTAAGTTGGCAATTGGGTGAGAATGCTTTAACCAGTGTGGTTCCAGTTTTGAGGACTTTCGAGGACGAAAGTCATAAAAGGAGGGAATATTGTAGTGACCCAGAATTTCATAGCATTGTTTCAGGTTACTTCAGCCGTTATTCTCGTTAAATGGTCTTTGTATGGAGTTTGGTAATTAAAAGAGAAAATAAATTAATTCATTGCCACTGTTGGGATTCGAACCTTGGTCTTGGAAGGAAGCTATGTGTTGAGAAGCTTAAGAATTAAAAGGATTAAAGGTGGCGCCACTAGGGTTCGAACCCTAGACCTTTTGGGAGAGTTATTCAATCTTAAATTTAAAAGAAAAGAAAGGAAAATGATTTTGTCTTTAGGGTTGGCGAATTTCCCTTCTTTTGCACTTTTCCAAGCCTCCTTGCAGCCACCATTCTCCCCATCTCTCCTTCACCTCTTGCTCGCCGATCTCTCCAAGGTAAGAACGTGCTCTTCTTCCTCTTCTTCTTCTTGTTCGAGTGTAGTACGTTGGTGCTCATCCTTGTTTTCTTTTGTTGATGCGTTGAGACGATCCAGCAGTCGTCTTCTCTTTTGCGTTCGTTGTTCGTTCTGATCGTTCTTCGCACACTAGGGATCTTCGAGGTAAGATCGTGCCGTTGTTTCCTTCTCTTTGTTCGCCTTGCTCTTGGATTCATTTTCGGGAAGGATTGGGGGTTTTCGTTTGGGTTTTCATGGTTGTTTTGGGGTGTTTTAGATCTGTCCAGTGTTCCTTCGATTTTCACAGTCGTCATTTGTCTTCACCAAACCAGATCGAGGCAGCAACAAACCCAGTGTAATTTTCCAAAAGTTTCTGTCCGCTCAGGTTTCGCGCCAGTGAATCAGTAGCCGCGAACCACGTTTGCTTCGCCAAGGAGTTCGCCCACACCGTCTTCGTTTCTGCCTCGTCAAAGCACACCGTCGAGCCAACTCGCACAGCAACACCATCAGCAAGTCTTCACGCGCGCAGCCGCAAGCCGCTTCTTGTTCGCGACGCCTTTGCCCGAGCGAGGAGCCGGCTGAGGTCTTCGTCCAGCGCCGAGTGTTGCAGCCTCTGATCAGCACCTCGCCTTTCTCGACCTTTGCTGTCTTTCGCTCGCGTGAGCAACCACAAGCAAATTGCTGTTCCACCGCGCGCCATCCGTTGTTCGAGCAGCCTTGGTTCTTCTTCTCGTTGGGTAAGGTTTAGCTGCTGTCCATGACCTTTTTTGTGGTTGTTTTGGTTAGTTCAATTATTTAGGAATTAATTATTTGCTACTTTTGACTGCTAGGATCTCGTGGTTGGTTGTTATCATTTAAGAGTTCTTTGTGGTGTTTGTTAGCCGCCGGATCAAGGTAAGGATTCTTTGTCGTGGGTTGGTGGAAAATCCGTTGATTCTTTTAAGGCTGATTGTATGTGTGTTAACTATGCGAATTACTTGCTTGGCTATAGGAATTGTTTGTATGATATAATGAAATTAATTACTTGTAAGTGCATAGGAGTTGTTGATTACCTGCTGCTATGTCTCTGTTTAATTGCCATGACTGAGCTAAGTTCGCTTGTTTGTATGGAAGCATGAATTGTCTGTCAATTGTTTAGCAAGATTGTAGAATCATGCTAAGATGTGTTGGAATGTTTCCTGTAACCTGTGAATCGTATTTATCGTATGTGTGATGATGACCGTGGAATCTGGAAATTATATTATACCAGTATGCTTTTAGATAGAATTTGCAAGAGTCAACATCCGGGCTTGTGGCCACGATGTGAGACAGTACTTCGTCTCTGACTCGTCACCGTGATTTAGCTAACCATGGGACAGCCTAGTCCGCAATCTTGGGCAGAGGAGGCCACAGTAGAGCCTATAGGGTTGGGAGGATGACGTGGCTTGTCCCGTCCCCGACCGTGGACACGATCTTTGAGCAGGACCGATCCATTGGTGCGAGCCTACCTTGGACGTATCCTAGCTGCAGGTGTATGGTGGTTAGGATTGGCATCGGTTTTGTGTGAGGTCTCGCACCCTTGATGTTTGGTGACATCGATCCGAGTCTTAGGGCATGCGTACCTGGACCAGGGCAGTTAGCCCTCGACCAAGCTTTCACCTGGTTCCAGCAGCATGGGGTCCATTAGCGCACTGCTCATTACAGCACCGAGTGGAGAGCTCCCTCGGGATCTTGAGACAGTGTACCCATAGTAGAAAGCCAAGTTAGACGAGCAAGTTTCTGAAAGCTCGAGAACACTATCGTGTTGAGAAAGCCTAAAGGTGTAAGTCCGAAAAATGGAAATCTCACAGGTTGAAAGTAGGCAGAAAGTTATATGAAAGTAGAACAGTTATGAGAAAAGTAAGAAAGTTCATGTTGACTTGCATACCTTTAGTTGAATGTTAAGTCTTAACGTATTGTACCTCAGTCAGGGATTCTTACTGAGTAAACTAGTTTTGCTCACCCTTATTATTTGTGGTTCCACAGGTAACTTGGAGCAGCGTCGCTGATGGCTTGAAGGGAATGAGGGACGATCATGGAATAATGCTTCTGAACATTGTCTTTACTGTCTTTAAACTCTGGGATTATAAACTGTTGTTTAGTTTTATTTCAAAGGTTTTCATTGCATGTAGTTAGGGCAGGGAGCCCTTAGGATCTTTAACTGAACCATTATCTGGATTCTTTTGTTTGCCTTTAAATAAAATAGTATGTTTGTTTTTAAATTCTCTGGTCAGGGAGGCATTTAAATGTTTTGCTTTGGAATAGGTGGCTTGGAAATAGGGACATTCCTTAGTGTTTAAAATTGAATGTCGCTTTAATGTTGTATGTTTTTATTTAAATCAAATATGGATAATGTTCTGTATTTTAATTCCGCATATAAGTCATGCATGAGCTAAAGACCTAGGTTTAGGACTGTTATTCGGGTCGGGTTTTTACAGCTAGTTTGGCACCAAGTTTGTGTGGAGGCCTAGACTTTGGCCAAATTCGAACTGTTGTGTAGTTGCCTCATTCATCCTTATAAGAGTTGGTTTGTCTTCCAACCGTTGCTCTTGTCGTCCTCATTGTTGCACCTGTTCAGGTGACAAAGAGATAAAGTTTGGTAGTAGTCGGATGACTACAAGTGGAAGGTTGTTCGAGGAGAGACAACTAGTCTCATCCCTCCAAGTTTGTAAAGACCCGACTAAACTAACGGTCCTAAACTTGGCCTTACCACATGCATGACTTAAAAGCGAAATAAAAGACTCGAATAACGTCCGGATTCACTCATAAACTTTTAAACTAAATTCAAAACAATCACATCTAGCTAAGGAACCTGTCCTTGTTTCCAAGGCACCTGTTCCAAAGCAAATACATTTCATATTACCTCCCTAGCCAGAGAATTTTAAAACCGAAATTAAAACCTTTCATTCAAACGTTCAAAGAAGCCACACATGTATTCAAAGAAATCCTAAGGGCTTCATGCCCTATCTACATGCAATGAAAACAATTCAAATCATCGAAAAAGGGACTCAGAGTTCAACATTCTTAAAATATAAATATCAGAAGCAACATTCCATGATCTCTCCTCAGCTCCTCCAGCCATCAACGATGCTACTCCAAGTTACCTATGGAACCACAAATAATAAGGGTGAGTAAAACTAGTTTACTCAGTAAGAATCCCCGACTGGGGTACAACACGTTAAAACTCATCATCTAGGATAGCGTATACAAGATAAACGAAACTCTTACTTTTCTTTCTCTTTCTTTCTAGCATAGTATCTCATAAGAGGATGCCATTTTGCGGACTTACACATTTAAGCTTCTCATTCTTAACTTTCTGTAAAGACCCGACCAATTAACGGTCCTAAACCTAGGTCCTTACTACATGCATGACTTAAAATGTGGAAATAAAAGTCACGAATATAAGCAGGATTTGAATTTTAAAACAGAACATCATACAACATTTAAACTAAGGAACCTGTCCCTAATTCCAAGCCACCTGTTCCAAAGTAAAACATTTAAATGCCACCTTGGCAAGATAATCTTAAACAAGAATAAGCTTTCATTCAAAAACAATTAAAGGAATCCAGACAGATATTAGATAAGAAACACCTAAGGGAACCCTGCCCTGTCTACATGCAATGAAAACAGTCTTAAAATAAACTTAGCAATAACGACTCAGAGTACGTAGTTTGAAACTTAAAACAAACTAAAAACGGCAGTCCATGACCCATCCTTTGTGCCTCCAGCCATCAGCGTCGCTGCTCCAAGTTACCTGTTGAACCACAAATAATAAAGGTGAGTAAATCTAGTTTACTCAGTAAGAATCCCCGATCGGGGTACAATAAGTTACAATCTATCATCCAGTCAAAAGTATACAAGGCACAACTAACTCACTTTACTTTCTCCTTCTTACTTTTCATACTTGGATGCCATTTTGCGGACTTATACCATTACCAACTTTCCATAACGGCTTATCTTATCATACATACATAACTCGAGCTCTCATTCTTACTTTACTCGTCTTTACATGGCTGGGTAAACTTTGGGTACACTGAACTCAAGATCCTGAGGGAGCTCTCCACTCGGCTTTGTAATGAGCGTGTGCATGCACCCCATGCTGCTGGAACCAGGTAAAAGCTTGGTCTAGGGCTAACTTCCCTGGTCCAGGTTAGCATGACCTAATGACTCGGATCGCTGTCGCTGACAATAGGGGTGCGAGACCTCGGCACGAAACTATTGCTATCCATTAGGAACCGTATGCCCTCAGCTAGGACACGTCCAAGGGTAGGCTCTCACCCAATGGATCGGTCCCAGCCCCTTCAGGCGGCAATCTTGGGCTACTGCCGACACGTTGAGATCGTCACGGCGATCGGGGACGGGACAAGCCTCGACATCCTCCCGACCATCTAGGCTCCCTTTTGGCCGCTCACCCAAGACCACGGACTAGGCTGCCACCACTGTTAGTTGAACCATGGTGATGGGTCAAAGACATGGTACAACCTCACATCCCTGCCACAAAGTCCGGATGATGACTCCTGCAAACTCTAACTAAGGTACGAAAGCATTTATTAGACAACTTTACATAATCAGGGAAAGACGGATCAGATCCTAACATGGCACTACGAGCATACAATTTAGCCAGATAACAATTCATACGGTACATAGTCAACCTAGCATGGATGGCACTACGAGCATACAATTTAGCCAGATAACAAATCATACGGTACATAGTCAACCTAGCATGGCTCTACATGTTAAAGCAGGAAACAGACATGTCAACAAAGTTTCACAAGATAAATCCTATCCACTAACAAGCAGCAGTTAATACACAAGCACACAATCAACTATATAAAAAGTAACGTATCGTCCACGAACCACAGTAAGGAAATCCTTACATTGGTTTGGAGACAACAAGCGAAAGCGAAGGAAAACAAGCTGTCAATTCACAAACAATCACCTAGCAATGATATCGTGCACAAACGATTAATAGAAAGCTAAACTATATAAACATCCGCTAAATCAAACTTAGACAGCATCTAATAACCAGTCGAAGGGTAGCGAGGCAATACCCAAAGCGAAGAACGAAGGCTGCACGGCAAGGCGTGTTCGATGGAGTGAAGCTTTGGCGAAGCGAACACTGCGATGAAGGCTGTCTGCGAGCTTGTTCATGTGCTGGCGAACAACACGAACCGATAAGGGCGAAGACTCTGACGGAACGCGAAACGCTGCTGCGGCTAGAATTTGCAGCTGTGCGCGCAAATGGCGAGGATCAACAAATGAAAGGGAACGGCTGGACACTAGCGTGCGTTCGCGTGTGATGATGCAGGCGGCTGCTGCAGACAGGAAAAGACGGAACGGAGCAGGCTCGGGTCTGCGTGCGATCGATCAGAACTGGGACCGCGTGGAGCGCGCGCGCGAGCAGATGATTGTCGGGGCGAGCAGTCGCTTCTTGGGTGCACTGCAAGGCTGCGCTAAGCTGCAAGAACAAACAGTAGCTGCTATTTCAATAAAAGAACCAATGGAAGAACGATCGAAGAAGAAGAAGAAAATCGACTCACCTTTAGATCGGAAAGCTACATGTGGAACAGAGCTTGAGAAAATTGGTGGAATGCGTGCGTGAAGAGGAGAACGACAAATCCCTAATTGTTAAATCCCTAATTTCCTTTATTTTAATTTTAATTAAACAAGGCTCCAAGGTCGTGCCTTCAAGTCCCAACGAGGGATTTTTTTCCTTTAATTCACTTCTTTTCAAACCATCTCCAAGTCCCACCACGTCACGGGTTCGAAACCCACTCAAGTCGTTAATTAAATCCTTATTTTTCTTTTAAATATAACCTAACCTCCAAAGCAAATCTTGCACCTGAAATCAAGAAAACCAAGAACGAACCATTTAATAACTAAGAACCAAGAACCTCTCTTTTTAAACAAAACTAACGAGCAACCGTAACGGCCAAGACTAACCTCAAGTGACGATCCGAGAACCCGGGCCGTTACAAAAATCCGTCCTTAGAAGACTACCGTCCTCGGGAGTCACTGGAACTGAAACAACTCTGGATAGTTCCTTCTCATCTCCCCTTCCAACTCCCAGGTCGCTTCCTCGACCTTCTGATTTCTCCACTGTACCTTCACGAGGTCAATAGCTCGGTTCCTCATAACCTATTTCTCAAACAATAGAATCTTAACCGACTTTTCCTCAAAGCTTAATTCTTTATTTATTTGTAAAGGGGTATAATCCACTACATGAGACAGATCTGCGATGTACTGACGGAGCATTGAGACGTGGAACACACTGTGAATGGCGGCCAAGGACGGCGGCAAAGCCAAACGATAAGCCACCTTACTAATTCTCTCGAGAATCTCAAATGGTCCCACAAACCTGGGGCTCAACTTGCCCCGCTTTCCAAACCGCAACACTCCACGCATCAGTGCAACCTTCAGAAAAACATGCTGACCCACCTAGAATTCTAGATCACGGTGCCGAATGTCAGCATAACTCTTCCGCCTACTCTGCGAAGATACCATACAAGCCCTGATCTTCTGCACTGCCTCATTAGTCAACTTAAGCAGCTCGGGACCCAAAACCTGTCTATCACCAACCTCTTCCCAGAAAACCGGGGACCTACACCGCTTCCCATACAAAGCCTCAAACGGTGCCATCTGAATTGTTAACTGGTAGCTGTTATTGTAAGAAAACTCCATCAGATACAAATATTGATCCCAGCTACCCGGAAAGTAAGACACGCAGGCTCTCAACATGTCCTTTAAAATCTGGTTCACCCGCTCGGTCTGACCATCGGTCTGTGGGTGAAACGACGTACTGTAGTTGCACTCAGCTACCAAACCTGGTTGAAGGGCTCTCCAAAATCGTGAAGTGAACCTAGAGTCTCGGTAAAAAATGATCTTCCCAGGAACTCCATGGTACCTCACAACCTGCTCCAAGAAGAGTTGTGCCCACTGCTCCACGGTATAATTTATTCTACCGGGGATGAAGTGCACACACTTGGTCAATCTGTCTACGATCACCCAAATCTGGGTATACCTTCTCTAAGTCTTAGGCAACCCTGAAATGTAGTCCATGGTGATCTCTTCCCACTTCCACTGTGGGATGCTAAGCGGTTGCAACAACCCCGCCTGTCTCTGTCTAGGTGCCTTCACTTGCTGACAAGTGAAACACCGACTTACAAACTAGGCAATATCTCTTTTCATTCCCATCCACCAGTAAGTCTGCTTGAGGCCTGGTACATCTTATTACCACCAGTATGTCAAGAAAACGGTGAAGAATGGGCCTCGATGAGCAACTCGGTACGAATAGTGTCATCAGCTGGAACACACAAACGATTCTTGAACCTCAAACCCCCATCTGATGACACAACAAAGTCAAAGTCTCCGTTTTCCTGAACTTTTTCATACACACTCTTCAACTTGGGGTCACTCAACTGACTATCAATAATCTTTTGCTTAATGGACGGATGAATCGTCAAAATAACTACCTTGGCGGTAACTCCACCTAACAAGACCGTGATACTGTCCCTCTCGAGATCTTTCCTTATATGACTCCGTGGGTCTAACAAGGCTGCCGAATGCGAAGTCTTCCTTCTTAGTGCATCTGCTACTACATTCGCCTTGCCGGGATGATAAAGGATTTCACAATCATAATCCTTTACCAACTCCAACCATCTCCTCTGTCTCATATTCAGCTCCTTATGAGTGAAGAAGTACTTGAGACTTTGGTGGTCGGTGAACAACTGAATATTTTCACCGTACAAGTAATGCCTCCAAATCTTCAAAGCAAACACAACGGCTGCCAACTCCATGTCGTGAGTCAGGTAATTCTACTCATACGACTTCAAGTGTCTTGAAGCATACGCAATCCCTTTACCGTTCTGCATCAAAACACAACCCAACCCAAACTTAGAAGCATCACTGTACACAACAAAACCACATGTACCCTCCATAACTGCCAATATAGGTACTGTGGTCAAACTGCGCTTGAGCTTCGCGAAACTCTCATCGCATTTCCTATTCCAAACAAACTCAACTCCCTTTCTGGTCAACCTGGTCAATGGAGCTGCTATGGCAGAAAAACCCTGAACAAAACAACGGGAGTAGCCTGCGAAACTCAGAAAGTTACGAATCTCAAAAACTATAGTCGGTCTGGCCCACGAACTGATTGCCTCAATCTTTGAGGGGTCCACTACTACTCTTTCCTTGGACACAACGTGTCCAAAGAAAGCTACTTCCTTGAGCCAAAAGTCACACTTAGAAAATTTACCAAACAAAGAATTTTCTCTCAAGGCTATCAAGATTTGTCTGAGATGCGAAGTATGGTCCTCCTCAGATTTTGAATAGATCAAAATGTCATTTATGAACACGATAACAAAGCGATCCAAGAATGCCTTGAACACTCTCTCCATCATGTCCATAAATGTTGCTGGGGCGTTAGTCAGTCCAAATGACATGACCTGTAACGACCCGTATTTTCAGAAAGATGTTTCAGGTTGGTTTGGTCGTTATTCCCGTTATTTGGTCCTTGAAGAGAATTCAGAAGTTGATTGATTAGTTGGATTTGTTCTTGGTTATTGACATTTTATTTATTGATAAATCTATGTCGTGGAGTTCGTTCGGGATTTATGGATTTAAAGGTTTTGGTTTGTGTTTTGGAGGTTTTGGAGCTTTGGATTTAATTGGTAAAATTAGGAGTTTTATTGGTCGTCGTTGGATTTCGAACCCTTGACCTTTGAGATGAGCTAAGTGTTGGGAAGCTTGTGTTTTTAAAGAATTAAAAAGAGTGTCAAAGCTAGGATTTGAACCATGGCCCTTGGGGTGGTATTTTAATTGGATTTAATTTAATTAAAAAGAAAAGGAAAAAGGGAAGGGTTTTGTGTAGGGTTTCATCTCATTCTCTCATTTGTATTTTGGTGGCCATCATGGAACTCCAAAACTCTCTCAAGCTCTCACCCTCTCCATTGATTTTCTCTCCATGGTTCTCAAGGATTTTCGAGATCGATCCAACTGCTGTCCGGGTTGTTCTTAAGCCGTTCTTCGCGCGTTCCATCGCTCGCATCGTGAAGCTTCCTTGGTAGGTTCGATATTCTTCTTCTTCTTCCTTGATTGGTTTATTCTAGTTGTGTTTTGAGTGGGTTTTTGTGGTGGAATCGTTCTAGGATGTTTGGGTAACTGTTCGTGAAGTTTCGTTCCGTTCCGGGTCCGAAAGGTACTGTTTTCGGAGCCGGGAGTCCCATTTTCCAGTTCTGTTTCTGCATCTGTTCGCCTAAGCGAAGTTTCGTTCGCTCAAGCGAAAGTTGGTGTCTTCGTTGATGTTCCTCGCACGCGCAGCCACCCCGTCGCTCAGATGCACGCACACCTTCGTCATGCCCTTCGCTCAAGCGAAATCAGAAGTTTCGCTCAAGCGAAATCAAAAGTTTGGCTCTAGTGAAATCAGAAGTTTGGCTTCAGTGAAATCTGAAGTTTGGCTCCAGCGAAATCAGCAGTTTGGCTTCAGCGAAATCAGAAGTTTGGCTCCAGCGAAATCAGAAGTTTGGCTCCAGCGAAATCAGAAGTTTGGCTCCAACGAAATCAGAAGTTTGGCTCTAGCGAAATCAGAAGTTTGGCTCCAGCGAAATCAGAAAGTTTGGCTTCAGCGAAAACAGAAAGTTTGGCCTCAGCGACGCGCCCAGCCGCCCCTGGTTCGCCCCAGCACACCACTATTTCGTTTTGCCCTTGCCTCGTACGTCCTCGTTCGTTGGGTAACGCTCGTTCTTCCCGTGCATTTCTTGCTCGTTAGTTAGATTAGTTACTTAATTATTATTGCTATTGATTATTTGCTAGGTTCTTTGTG
>JBBMEF010070117.1:0-10700 GCA_037832685.1 Sicyos baderoa | reverse complement strand
TTAGGATCTCACAAATGTCCCACATTGAAAAGTGAGAGAGTCCAACATCAATATAAAAGAGATATGGGTTACTCCCCCTCATTGCCAATTGGTTTTGAGGTGGAACTCCATATTCTCACACCGGGTAGCATCTTCACTATGATATCATCCATTTATAGGCCACACATTTTCTTTTCTCTTTTAATTTTTTTTTATAATAAATATAAAGTAAGAAAAGATAAATAAGATGTATGGTATCAAAAATGTCATATGGGTGATATCATGGGAATGGTGTTATTCGGAGTGCACCCAAATTCTTCTCTTATATATAATCTATTGCTTATAACCTTCTGATAACTATTGACTACTTTTATAAACAACCAAAAAGAATGTCATCCAACAAGTACTTTTGAACCAATAGTACCATATAAAATTATAAATTAGATAAATATTTTGATTTCACATACTATGTACAGCTTTTTCCCCTTCTTTATTCATCCTTATCCTCAAAGTTCTACGATTATTTCTGTTTATGATGTTACTTATATTTAGGATGAAGAGAATAATTATATAAACAACAAAAATATGAATAATTATATAAACAACAAAAACCATTCATTTCATTCATAACAAAAAAAAAAAAAAGTCAGAAAAGAACGTAAGCCACACAAAGAATTAAAATAAGGTTCTAAAATATGTTGACAGTTTGTTTATGTTTAGACCAAATGTTAAATTAATAGCAGTTTAGCAAAAAAGTGTTTGAAATTTTTAACAAACTTCCATAAACTTCATATCAACCCGTTTTATTTTGAAATTAGCGTAAGCTTTGATTTTATTAATGTAGAAAATATCACAATTTCAAATAATTTTGCAATAAAGGTGAATTCTATTAATAATTATTAGGAATATGATAGGGATACATGTGTTATTAAATGATTGTTATATTACTTAGTTGTCTTCTGCTACATTTTATTCGTGATTACAACTGGTTTAAATACCACATCATTCTATCGAAAGGATCAGTAGCGCAGTGGTTAGGTTTCATTATTTGATTATAAATCAGTTCAACACGAGCGTCACATGTTTGAACCTTGTAAGAATCTCCCCTAATTTATACTAAAAAAAAAGGATGATTAATTTTTAAATTCAAATCCGATCCAAATTAGTATAATTTAAGCGCACAATTTAAAATTTAATCCAAATAAGTATAAATTTAAACGGATATTTAATTTCAAAAGATCTAGACCGAACCAAGCAAATAGGTTAAACATGTTAGGATCTCACAAATGTCAATATAAAAGAGATATGTGTTACTCCCCTCATTGTCAATTGGTTTTGAGGTGGAACCTCATATTCTCCAATAAAATGAAATTGAGATCCGATCCAAAAGAGGCACCATCTTGAGGGGGCATGTTAGGAAAGAGTCCAACATCAATATAAAAGAGATATGAGTTACTCTCCTCATTGTCGATTGATTTTGAGGTGGAACCACATATTCTCTACAAAACACAGATATTTCAATCAATAAATTTAGGTTTAATCCAAAATGGTCTTCCAAATATATATGACACCATCTTCAATTTGCCATATTACATAATGCATTTTCCCCTTTATTTTGGCTCAAAGGGTCCTGTTATGTGGTCTTAGTTAATGTTCCAATAGCATCAAATTCCAATTTTTGTTATTAATTAAATACTGTAAATAGGAACATACCAATACATCATTAGTTTTATGTTGTTTTTTTTTCCTAAACAAAACATTAGTTTTATGTTAAGTCAGACTTTAAAGGTACCAATATACTCAATAGTGATATAAAAATGCAAAGATATACTTTTATCATGCACTAAAATAAAAATAGTTATCCTATATCCAATTAGCATATTAATATTTTCAATATCAAATATACCGAATATTACATATATTATTGTAACAAAGCTAAAATTAAGGTAAGTTTAATTATATTCACGAGATTTTTTTTAAAAAATTTATAATTATTACTTTTTGGGAATAACTTATTATTATTATTATTATTTGAAACAACTTATTATTATTACTTAAAACTAACTTCGAGCCTAAATGAGAATTATCTAAGACAAATAAGTATTGTTTTACTTATTATAATTATTGGATTAAATAAATATTCATTGGTATAATACATTTGGTGGATACGAAGGTTAATGTTAGTTGAATAATACTTATTTTATCACAAAATTAAATAAATATTTACTTTTTGAGTTCTTATTTGTACATTTAAAATTTCAATAAAACATTTGTTTTATAACTGCTAATGAAATAGACAAATTGAATAAATACTTAAATATAGGACTCAAATCCCCAGTTATAATACAAAATCTAGATGGCTTGTATTACACTTGTTAAAATATTGAAAATGTGCATTGTGCACTAAGGGCATGTTTGCCCCATGGACAAATGGAGGAGTTGGCTTGACTTGGCTTCTATTTCATGTTTGCCCCGTGGACTTCCATAAGTCTATCCAACTCCTACACAACTCCACGCGTGGACCCCACATTTTTATTTAAATATTAAAATATTAAAAAACTACCTAATATTTATTTTTTTATTTAAATAAAAATTCAAACAATTCACTTTCCATTCCATCAAACATAACTTTATTATTAAAAAACTATTAAATATTCATTTTTTATTTAAATAAAAACTTCAACCATTCTCTTTCCATCACATCAAATATAACTTTATCTTTTCTTTCCTTTCCTCCAGACATAAACTTATTTCACTTATCTTCCCTTCTCATCCCAACTCAACCCAACCCAACCCATCATCTCAAAGCCAAACATGCCATAAGTCACCTAAAGAGAGAGTATGTTAGTTAAAGGTTTACTTTTTTTGAAAAAGGGTTAATTTAAAGATTATATACAATAAAAAATCAGGCTCACTTTTGAAGCATTTGTGAAAGCTGAAGATTGAGATCTTCATTCCTCTTTTCAAAGTCAAATGGGAAGCTTTTGGCTTTTGGCAGCAATTATGTTCTAACCCATTTATTTAACACATTAATTTGAAATTTTGATTATCTTCTCTAAGCCCTTTTGAAGTTTAATACTAATTAAAATCTTCTTCTTTTTTTTTTAATAAGGTGTTTTTTTTTTTTTTTTTTTTATATATTTATTTTTTGAAACAGGAAAAGAAACTTAATAAGGTGATATATAGTTGCTAAGCTTTGTGCTTTTTTTATTATTATTTATATCTATATTGATTGTTTTGACACATGATGAATATCAAATTATAAAATAAATTATTTTTCCATAAAATTTATTTACAAAAAATGTTACATATTTTCAATTATTGAATTTGGAGTAGCTATGGATAATTCCAAATATTTTTGTAAATTTGATCACATTGAAAGTTGTCCCTATGTGGATGAGAGGCATGGTTTGGTCATAACAGAATTTTCATCAATAAAATATTGTAGATTTAACATTTGCAAATTGTCATACCTTTAATTATTGTGTTTATTGGGTGGTCCACTTTTAGAATGCTATAAGAATGATGAATTATTATTATTATTATTATTATTATTATTATTATTATTATTATTATAATAGATGTAGATCTAACAAAATATAAATAAGATAAAATATTTATAAAAAAACACACAGAAAATGAAAACAGGTCTTTTAGTGAATAAAATATAAAACAATTATTCTCTCCCCAAAAAAATATATATAGCAGTTATTCCCATAATATTTGAGCAAATATATAAGTTGACGAATATGTTTAATCAAGTAAATTATGTTAAAGTGTGGTTAGAAAAAAAAACATTTGGTTAAAGTGAGCACAATTTAGGAGTATTTGATATATGACATTGTCTTAAATGAAATATATTAACTGAACTAAAAGAAATTGCATATTCCACTAATTTTATTTCAACAATTACATAGGAGCAACTATTTTTTTCTTCCTAATTCAGAATGATATAAACAAACTTTGAGTTCAACATCAAAAAATAAAAATAATAACAATAAATAATAATTTTGAATATGAGCTTGGTTCCCATGTAGTTCAATTTAAACACAACATGCCTATTGTCTACTTAAAATATGGAGAATCAAATCATACTCAAAAATATTTTTTTGTTAAAAAATATATATATGATCAATTATCGTCTAAATATGTTCACTTTAGATTTGGAAATTATAATAAAATGACATAACCATTAATATAATTGGAGTTAAGTTAAAATATATGTTTAAATCTCATTCCTACCAATACTTTAACAAATTTCGGGTAAATGAGTTTTAAGAAAACAAATCTAGAAGAAAGCTATTTTCCTTTTAAATTTAGAAAATGGACGATAATCGACAAAATAATATTCTAAATATTAGGTTCGAAAATAATACAATTGTAGAAAGAAGATAACATAGAAAATATTTTTAGATAAAAAATAAAACATAAGTTAATCTTATATGTGTTGACAGAATAAATTATATCATATATATATATATATATATATAAATAAACAAACTAAAGCTTAAAAGGGAAGAATATTTTAAAAGAGAAGCTTTTGCGTATAGCCATGTGTGGGTTGGCCTGTTTTGAAAGAACGAGACAGCCACGTGTCACGCCCTAATTTCATGATCCTTGTTGTAAGCTTAATTTATTATAACGTAATCAAAATTTGGGTGTTAATTAACATAATTAGGTACTATGGATTAAGATGAAGATTGATTAATGGAAAGGTCCAACCACTAGAGTGTCAAAAAAAACCATGATTCTTGTTTTAATTTAATCTAAAATCCATTACGAGATTTGTGATTATTAATAATAACCAACGTGGCTATCTCAAAATAATTATAACCCATGCGGCATTAGTTTTCTAAAGCCACCAACGTGGTATTAAATGTTCTAATTTTATGCCAACTCATTTTTATTTTGGCTCCTCCTCCCAATTTTAATTTTTTTTAAACAATATTTATTATTTAATACAGAAAAGATTTGTTGTGCTTTAATTTTATTATTTAAATATAATCTAGTTTACCACTACGATCACAAAAATCAATTATAGAATTTGATATTTAACTCTCATTTATTTGGATAATGTGGATGTTGAATGAAAAATATTAAAATTGTTTTTTTTGAACTTAATTCAAATTGTATTGCAAATCAGAAAAGAATATGTGCAAAATTTAAGGACTTTTTAATTAATAATTTAACTTACTTTTTTAGAAGAAATTTAACTTGCTTTTTTTTATCCCTGTATTTTGACTATATTTTCCACATGATTGAATTTTAAGTTTAATTTTTATTTGGTCTAAAAATTTAAATTTTTACATTTTTACTCTTAATTTTCGGATTTAATTTTCATTCTACCCATATTTTAAGTTTTACACATTTATCTAAGAGATTTTACTAATACACTTTTTTGATCATCTGTAATCATTTTTTACTAATTATATTTGTTTGTTTTTAACCGTATACTATAATTATTAGTTATCTCTCATTTCTTTTCATCAATTTTAATTTGGATTAAAAACAAACAGTACACATCATAATATTCTTAATTAATTAATGGACAATTTATATAAATGACTAAAAATAGACTATACCACTCACGATAAGTGTAAAATTTTAGTTTTTTTAGAGGGGGCTTATTTAGTCATGGGATTAAATTGAAATTGAACACAAATTTCAAAAAGAAAAAGGTAACATTTTGACATTTATAAATTATTGAAAAATTGTAACGGATGATATATTTTACCAAAATAATTATAAATGTGGTCAAATTTAAAAATATTTGCATTCATAATCATAAATACATTTAATATAATATTTATTATGATTATTAATACATTATTATATTGTATTATTAGTCGGGAAATTGTACTAGATAGTCAAATTTTACAAAATAATTACAAATCTAAGCAAATTTGAAAATATTTAGCATCCATAGTCAAATATATAATATAAATAATATTCATCATACTTCGTATTAGTTATTCAGTATAAAAAGTATTACTTTATACCATATATTTGCCTATAATTGTTAAATTTTTTCAAACTTGCCTAATGTTGTAAATACTGTCCAGGACCAAGCGCCCAATTCCACTTTTTGCGCTAACGCTCGGCTAAGTTTTGAACCTTCGCGCTGACCGTTCGCTTTCTCGGTAGCAAAAGTGCTTCTCTTTTTATCAATTTAGTTTATTCCGCAAAAATCCCTTATTAATACTCATGACTATAATTGCTAAATTATTGTAAAAGTGACTATATTTTAATTATTTTCTAATTGTAGATAATTAGAAGAGAATTACATAGGTAAAGCCCAATGAGATTCACCCCGAAGCTAATGAGTACCAACTGATAGGGGTGAACATGGGTTAGGTTGGATTGAGTTGAGGTGATTTTCAACCCAACCAAAAAATTTGGGTTGATCAATTCTCCAATCCAACCCAATTAAAGACACAACCCAATCTAACCCTTTATTTTCGAGTTGGATTGGGTTGGGTTATCGGGTTCATAATTTGCAACTAAGCTAAAATTTTAAAAACTCACCATGATAAGCAATAAGCAATTTATAACGCGTCTTTTTCGATTCCTAGAAATTTAGGACTAATATTAGTATAAGTACTCTTATTACTAATGCAAAATTCAAGTTTACCTAACTTCAAAACCTTATCTTAAAAAATATTAAAAAATAAAAGTCTAACAATATTAATTAAATAAAATAAATATGCAACATATAATATAAATAATTAAATAACATAATAATTATGTTATGGGTTAAAATATATATTTTTTAAAACTAAATATGAAATTCGGGTTGGTCGGGTTGGGTTGGGTTGATTTAGCCCAAAAAATTAATTGGTAGGGGATGAATTTAATCATACCTACATAAGAATTAGTTTCCTATTAATTTTTTGGGCTAAACTGGCATGCACAATCACGAATAGATATAAAAAAAACATTTTAAAATCTAAGATTAAAACAAGATTATATTATAGATTTTGCATGTATAGCAAAAAATGTAAAATATTTCCATCTATAACTCAAAATCAAAACTAATTCATTTGTAGCAGAAAATCTAAATTGACTTCCATCATTGTTGAGTTATATTAGTGATAAAATTCAATCAATGATAGACTAATTCTATCACTGTTTGAATTTTCTACGAGTGATAGAATTTCAAATTGAGTTTAGTTCAACTAGTGATAGAAAAAATCTGTTATAAATGAATTATTTTAGAAATTATGCTATAAATATAATAAATGTGTTGTTGATGATAAATTCTCTATATTCTAATGCACAGACAAAAGAAAAATGTAGTTTTTCCAAATTTGGTACAATTCCCAAGATAAAAAAGAAGATTGGAAAGCTGGTAAGTCATTGTTTGGATTGTGGGTTGGGTTGCAGATTCCCTAGAATATAGATTCCCAGCAGTGTAACCAAATTCCACTAAATTTTGATTAGAATCTTGTTTATGGTGTTTGATTTGTTGTATTGATAACCAAAAATAAGAGGAATGTTGTTTCCAATCCCCGGATTCTAAACCCTTGGAATCAAATTCTCCGGAATTCTTATATTTATCAAACAATTAATTCCAAACCCCCCAAATTCCAAATCTAAACCCCGAATTCCAAACGACAAACCAAACACGCTTAAGTTAATTGAACTAAAATTGAAAATCAAAATGCAAATGGCAATAAGCTAGTGAATTAGGAGGGTAGCAATGGATCAAGCAAACAAACAAAAAGACTTAAAATTAAATGTAAAAAGAAATAGAAGGTGAAGCTGACACACAACACAACATAAAACTGATACAGCAATCAATCTCAATTCTCTCGTCACTTTTGTTTTTTCTTCTCTTCATTTAATATTCATAAATCATAAATAAAAAATAAAAAAAAATCATAAATCATAAGTGGTGACCCCTTTTACCTCACATGTCAGGCTCTCTGTCCAAAGCCAAAAGATCCGAATCATTTTTCCATTTGGGTTCGGACCCAAATCCAAAACCTGACCTTTCATCTCTTTGATAATGAAATTGGTCCAGTTGCAGAGGTGTGCAATGCAACAGAGAAACCTTTTTCGGCTCAAGTAAAAACTAAAAGGTAAAAATAACATTTTTACTGTTAAGATTGTAGTAATGTTTTATTTAATACAAATTGGAGAGTGTGACCAACAAATCTTACGAACAATACTATTATTTTAAGAGTGTGCTTGAGATAAGGAGAATAGTAATGATTAAAAGCATGTTTGGCCCACTTGGTTATCAATGGGAAGGGAAGAGAAGTTTTATCCCACTGTTTGGCGAGCTTGGTTATTTTTTCCCACCAGGAGAGGGAAGGGATAACCAAGCCATTTTTTTTTTTTTTCATTTTTCCTTTCTCAATCCATTTTTTAATTTTTAAATTCCTATTTACAAATTTTCTTCCCTTTATTTTATTTTTTATCGAACCTATTTTATATTTATATTTTAATTTTTTTGAATTTTACCTTCAACTTTTTTTTTATAATGCTTATCAATTTAATTTTTTGGTATTTTGATGGTTCATATCTTATTACCAAATTTAATTATTTAATAGTGGTAATGATCAAAATGTATAAAAATTAAATATTTGTTAAATAACAATTAAAATAAAATGAGTTATCCTTTGAACTGAAAATTAGCAAATTTTTGTATAAAAAAATTAATGTTTTTATAATTACATTTTGTTATATTATTATTCAAAATTAAATTATCAAAATTAAGTTTGAAACTTATGTCAAAATTAAGTTTGAAATCATTGGATCTATGTGTGTACATGTCCAAATATATATTATTAATTATGTATGCTTTCAATTTTTTTGATAATATATGTATTTGAAATTTTTTATATAAAAATAAATATTAATAAACATTCATTTTATAATCCATCAAAATTTTATAAATGCAAATTTTTGATTATATATAAATGAAATTAAATAAATTTTAAAATGACATTGAAAAAAAAAATTCAATTATGAATATTATATCAAAAAAGAATAAATATATATTATTTTTATTATATATAAACATCATATCACTTTTCCCTACCCACCAAACACCAATTTATTATCACTTCCCTTCCCATCTTTTCTCACCAAACACAAATTTATTATCACTTCCCTTCCTTTCCTTTCCTTTCCCTTCCCTTCCTGCCGTAACCAAACATGCCCTAAGGGAGTAACGTTAATGAGAAGGAAAATAGGAAGGTGAATGATTATTTGTATTTGAAACAAAGGTCATGATTATGGAAAAATAAAATAGTGAATATGATACGAGTAAAAAATAGTGATGTAATATATGAAAAATTGTCAGAAAGACAATAAAAAGTAGTTAGAAGAGAATAAAAAAAATGATTTTTAGAAAATGTGATTATAAGAGTAATTATTCCGCATGACTCAAACACGCGAATCATCTTCATTCTCGCTTCGTGATGGTTCAAATGCTCCCTAAATGATGTGAGAGTTATATTAATTTTTAAAATTGAACTGTAGCTCTATGTTGAACTGGATAACCACCTAACAATCACCACTAAACTTTATCATTAATCAAACTACAAAAAACACAGTAAGACTAAAATTATGAAATGTAAAAAAATAAAAGACTTGAATTTAAAAAAAAAATCAGATCAGAAACAAATAAATTATTTGTACATAGAAGTAAGGCATCGATTGCTTGTAGATTACGTAAACCAATCTCTTTTTTTTTTTTTTTTTTTCTGTTGCCACTGCAGATTGAAATGAATCCTCAAACGCAACACACGTAAACCCAGAAACAAACAAACAAACAAATTATAGGCTGAGATACGAGGCGTTTTCTATGTTTCTTGTACTCTACATTATTGAAAAAGAAAAAGAAAAAAAAAAGAAGAATCTTTTTGAATTATAATATATAATGGGTCTCTGTATTATTAATGTTATTAGACTGCCAAGCAGAAACAGAGCAGAGCAGAGCAGGGCAGTTGTGAATGGTCCTTCTTTTTTCCCCTATATTTTGTAGTATTTGCTTAGCTTTCCCATGCCTACTACTACACTGCATTACAATTATATGTTAGCTTAGTGGTGCTTTTTGCTTTATTATTATTTGAGATTTTTTTTTTTTTTTTTTTTTTTTTGAAAATATTATTTGAGAAGTTTTAAACCAATCAAATTTCCCAACCTACTTCACCTACCATTCTGTCTCCCTTCTATCAAAAGTTCTTGAGTATTGCTCAAAAATACTACTTGTATTTTTATTTTATTTTTTAATTAAAACACTACTTGTACACTAGTGATTGAGGACAAGCTTGTGACTTTTCATTTTTCTCATGTTAGATTTAGCCTAAGATTTCAGGTTTGTATTTATGGAGGCTTGAAATTTGAATTTTACTACATGGTAGAAACTTTCAATTCTATCATTCCATTTCTAAAAAAATAAAAATAGAAAACAATATGTTTGGGCAAAGAGAAGAGGAATAATTAAAAGATAAATAATTCTATTACTCACATTTGGATTATGAACAATCGCTTCTTCCCCAACCAAATATTATTCATTCTTTTTATATTATTATTTTAATTTACTCACATTTGGACTATGAACAATTAGAGATGTCCATGGGGCGGGGCGAGACCGGGAAATGCCTTCCCCGTCCCCGCCACCAAAATCGATCTCCGTCCCCGCGAAATTCACCATTTTTTTTTGCGGGGATCGGGGCGGGGATTCCCCGCGGGGAATTAGCGGGGATCGG
>JBBMEF010070108.1:0-10703 GCA_037832685.1 Sicyos baderoa | reverse complement strand
CGCCTACGAGCACATCTTGCGAAGATAAAGTTGAGTTCGAGAGAACCGGCTAAATACTCGAGAGAGTATCGTCAAGAACTCGAGAGAGTTGAAGGACCGTGTGTGTGGTTCGTTACTCTTCGCTTGACGCGAACCTCCTGAACCCTTAATTCCTCTAACTTCTTTTATCAGTGGTTACATATTTATAGTTTACTGTTTAAATTTTACAACACTCGATTATAACAAACAATTTCTATGACTGTAGCACGAACACAACTACAAACTAATTAACGAAGTTCCCTGTGGATTCGACTTGGACTTACTAGAATTTAACTTGCTGCATGAACGTGTATACTTCCACGCTTCGAGGATAGTTTCACACGAAGTTAGTTTCGTCTCATTCGTCAGGTAATCCAATCATAGACGAAGTTGAGATTTGCCACGTAATCCAATCATTTCTTAAGATAAATTCATTAGATAATTTGTGTGATTACTATTTTACCAACAAGTTTTTGGCGCCGTTGCCGGGAAACTTTTCTTTAAGTTGTTTAAACTTGTGTTTTGAGCCAAGAGTAGTACTTTAAGACTTAATTTATTTGTGTGATTTTCAGGACGACCTTGCATACATTGTATGCAAAGGAAAGGGAATTTAGTGCCATTCAATCCCGAACCAGAACACATAATATCAGAAGCAAAGGTGCAAAAAAAATTTGGAAAAAGAATCCAAGACATCTTGTGAAGTTGCAAAAGGATATGGCAGAAGCGAACGCAAACAGACCAGCTGCAAATGTTGTGGCTGATCCTGCTGCGCCAATTGACCCTATTCGTCCAAACTACGAACACGCAGATCGATTTTTGGCCAATCTGATCAGAATGGCAGACGATCGGAACGAAGCTTTGAGAGCTTATGTCGTGCCTGATTTAACAGAGTTTCTGCGAAGCAGAGCGAGACTAGATGATGGGGAGCGAACTTTTGAGTTCAAGCCTATGATGAACACTATGTTATTGTAGAAGGCTTAGTTTCACGGGCTACCAAGTGAAGACCCACACAATCTTCTACAAGAATTTATGGGGGTATGTGACACCTTCACCATCCCAGGAATGACAAGAGATGACGTAAGAGTAAATATTTTCGTGCATTCACTTGTAGGGAATGCTCTCCAATGGTTGTATGCAATGCCAGACAAACACGATATTTCACGGGAAGAGATGGCTAAACGATTTTTGACCAAATATTTTCCACCAAATAAAATGATGGATTTACAGGATAAAATCGTTGGATTTAGACAAGCAATAGATGAATCCCTTGCGGAGGCTTGGGAGAGATTCCAAATCATTCAGCAGAAATGCCCACATAATGGTTTGCCGCGTTGTATACAATTTGAGTACTTCTATCGAGAGCTCATGCCAACAACGCGAGCAACATTAGACTCAACATCTAGTGGAGCGATGCTCAATTGTACCTACAACCAAGCCGTGAAAATTATTGAGCGAGTTGACACGAACACAGAATGCTAGAAACAAAATGACAGATTGGAAACTAGCATTTTCAAGAAGGATAATAGCGAAGGTGATGTGTCTCTAAGGCAACAAGTTGCCGAAATGCGAGACATGTTGATCAAACTCGCCAACAATGCGAATAACCAATCTGTACAATCTCAACAAGTGGCCTATATGAACAATCCCCCACAAGCTTTTGTTGAGGAAGCTTGCCCAATGTGTGGCGAAAATCACACATACGAAAATTGTCCACACAACACTGCTTCGCTTTGCTAGGTTCAACATGGAAAGAATAGCCCGTTTTCGCCAACATCTACTCCAGCATGGAGATCTCACCCAAATTTTTCATGGGCAAATCATCCAAATACAGGAAATTCAACCAATCATGTACCACCACCACCAAGATATCCAACGAACCCACCAGGTTTTGTTCCTTATCATGCCCCACGAAATCAGATCCAACAACCACCTTCAAGTTCATTAGAAGGAATGCTTAAGGAATTTCTGATTAAGCATGAACAAACCACAAAGAATCAACATTTGATTAATCAGACGCAATCGGCTACTATAAGAAATTTAGAAATTCAGATGGGACAGTTAGCGAACGAGGTTCGTCAACAGCCTTAGGGGAATTTGCCTGCAGACACAGAAAATGCAAGGCGAGAAGGGAAAGAACAATTGAAGGCTATGACAGTGATTTATGATGATTTGCAGTCGTCGTTAACGAAGGATATCACAGATGAAGTTGAAAATATAAATGAAGTTAACAAAGTTGGAAGCGAATGAAAAGAGAAGAAATCAGTTAAGGAAATGTCAAAGTTCGAAAACAACGAAGGAAACAAGGTAGCAAACTCCACTTATCAAGGAAAGTTCATAGAATACAAACCACCCCCACCGTTTCCACAGAAAAAGAAGAAGAACAAGGGGGGGTGAGCTTCGAAAGATTTTTCAATATCCTAAAGGGGATCCAAATCAATGTGCCGTTATTGGAAGCACTCCAACAAATGCCGAACTATGCAAATTTCCTGAAGGAAATCTTGATGGATAAAGAAAAAAACGGATAGTGTAATTTCGTGTCGCTTAACACGAAGTGCAGTTCGCTCATCACGAATGGAATCCCAGTAAAAGAAACTGACCCTGGATTGTTCACTATCCCGATCTCAATTGGAGGTCAGTATCTGAGGAAAACATTATGTGACTTGGGAGCGAGCATCAATTTAATGCCTCTATCAGTATACTAGAAGTTTGGGATCGGCGAACCAAAGCCAACAACAAATGAAAATTCAACTGGTCGATCGTTCAGTAATGCGTCCTGAAGGAAAAATAGAAGATATTTTGGTAAAGGTTGATAAATTCATTTACCCTGCTGACTTCGTTATCCTGGATTACGAAGCCGATAGGGAAGTTCCTATCATATTAGGACGACATTTTGTGAAGACAAGACGAACACTAGTCGATGTTTATGGAGGAAAAATTTCATTACAGATGAATGGCGAAATGATAAAGTTCCAAATCACAGACTCTATGAAATATCCCAACGAAGTTGAAGATTGTTGCGCGATCACTGTGGAAAACAACGATTTTCTTAATGTTCACGATGAAACTTCGTGTGAACAACGCGAAGATGCCAACGCTGAAAATTGAGAGTTTAGCGATGAAGAGGAATTTGACGAGATGTAACTCAAGTTTAGCGAAAGTTTGAAAAGAGTAGAGTCGCTAAACCAAGACGAAAGTGTCAGACAATTGAAGCCATCTGTAGAGGAACCTCCGAAACTTGAACTGAAAGTGCTACCTGAGCATCTAAAGTATGCCTATCTTGGCGAAAACGAAACTTTGCCTGTTATCATTTCAGCGAAACTCTCAGACGAAAACAAAGTTGTATTGATCCGGTTGTTGCAAGAGCATAAGAAGGCGATCAGATGGACTCTAGCAAATGTGAAGGGAATAAGTCCTTCGTATTGCATGCATAAAATTCAACTAGAGGATGAATCTTTTCGCTATGTGGAACAACAGAGAAGATTAAACCCAGCGATGAAGGAAGTTGTCAAGAAAGAAATCATTAAGTGGCTTGATGTGGGAGTAATTTATCCCATTGTCGATAGTAAATGGGTTAGCCCGGTTCAGTGCATGCCTAAAAATGGTGGCACAACAGTGGTGAAGAACGAACAGAACGAACTGATTCCGACAAGAACTGTTACGGGTTGGCGAATCTGTATGGATTATCGGAAGCTGAATGCTGCAACGAGGAAAGACCACTTCCCTCTTTCGTATATCGACCAAATGTTGGATTGAATATCAGGTCAGGATTTCTATTGTTTCTTAGATGGTTACTCCGGCTATAATCAAATCACAATCGATTCGGTCGATCAAGAGAAAACAACATTCACGTGCCCCTATGGCATCTTCACTTTCAGGCGAATGCCATTCGGGCTTTGCAATGCACCCGCAACATTTCAAAGGTGCATGATGGCCATTTTCTCCGACCTTCTGGGTAGCTGTCTAAAAGTATTTATGGACGATTTTATGGTATTTGGGACTTCGTTTGAGATATGCCTTGCGAACTTGAGCAAGGTATTGCAGAGATGTGAAGAGACGAACCTCGTTCTCAACTGGGGAAAATGTCACTTTATGGTGACATAAGGAATGGTGTTGGGCCACCGAATTTCACGAGAAGGGACAGAAGTTGATAGAGCGAAAGTAGATATTATAACGAAGTTGAATAAACCAACCAATGTGAAGGATGTGAGAAGTTTTCTTGGGCATGCGGGTTTCTATCGCCGCTTTATCAAAGATTTTTCGAAAATCGCGAAGCCCTTATGTAAGTTACTTGTTCTCAACAATCCTTTCATTTTTAACTATATCGAAGCTTTAACACTTTGAAGAAAGCCATCGTCACAGCACCGATTATTCAGACGCCGAATTGGGAGAAACCATTCTGCCTCATGTGCGACGCAAGTAACTATGTTGTTGGAGCCATGTTGGGACAAAAAGGCGAGAAATTAGTCCATCCAATCTATTACGCGAGTAAATTGTTGAACGATGCTCAACAGAACTACACAACAACTGAAAAGGAAATGCTCGCAGTAGTTTAAGCGTCAGACAAATTTCGTCAGTATTTGATTCGAACGAAAGTTACAGTTTACATAGATCACGCTGCAATCAAATACTTACTCCACAAGACAGATGTGAAACCTCGATTGCTGCGATGGGTTCTTTTGTTTCAAGAATTTGACTTAGAAATCATTGACAAAAAGGGATGCGAAAACGTGGTAGCAGACCACCTCTCACGAATTGAAAACAAAGATTCACCATCATACCAACCGGAAATTGGTGAAACCTTCCCAGACAAACAACTGTTCGCACTAAATGACGAACCAACACCATGGTTCTCCGATTACACCAATTACGTGGTTAGTGGAATATTGCCCTTAGAACTCACCTACCAGCAAAAAAAAGGTTCCTTTACGAGGTGAAATCATACTTCTGAGATCAACCATTCTTTACAAATAATGTGCTGATCAAATCATTCATCGATGCATAACTGAGAGCGAAGCGAAGCTCATTTTAAAAAAATATCATGAAGCAGCATATTCTGGGCATTTTGGTGGAGCGAAAATAGCTGCGCGAATTTTCCAAGCAGGATATTTCTGGCCCAAAATTTTCAAGGATTCGCATATATATATGTGAAAAATTGTGATAGTTGCCAGCGGTTGGGAACGATAGGAAAACGTGACGAAATGCCGCTAAAGTATATCCTAGAAGTGGAGCCATTTGATGTATGGGGCATTGATTTGATGGGGTCGTTTCCCAATTCGAACGACAAGTTATATATCCTGGTGGCAGTAGATTATGTTTCAAAGTGGGTAGAGGCGAAGGCATGCGCGAAGAACGATGCCAAAACAGTGATCGAATTTCTATGACACCATATCTTCTCAAGATTTGGTACGCCAAAAGCTTTAATTATTGATGAAGGAACACACTTCTTCAATATGGCTTTAACGAAGATGTTGGAGAAATACAACATTCACCATAAGATTTCGACTGCATATCATCCACAAACGAACGGACAAGCAGAAATTTCCAATCGCGAGATAAAAACAATACTAGAAAAAGTGTTGCACCCAAATAGAAAAGATTGGGCGAACAAACTGGACGACGCGCTATGGGCTTATAGAACAGCTTTTAAGACTCCATAGGCATGTCGCCGTTTCGTCTGGTCTTCGAAAAAGCAAGTCACTTACTGTTGGAATTGGAATACAAAGCTTATTGGGCCATCAAGGAGCTCAATCTCGCTTTGTAAGGAATCGCACCTGCACGACATCAGCAACTTCTAGAACTGGAAGAGCACCGGTTGTTCTCATATGAAAATGCGAAGTTGTACAAAGAAAAGACGAAACGATGGCACGACGAGCGCCTTAAGCCCAAGGAATTTGAAGTGGGACAGAAGGTTTTGTTATTCAACTCACGCTTGAAACTTTTCCCCAGAAAATTGAAGTCAAAATTGTCTGGACCTTTCCAGATTTCACATGTTTATCCACACGGGGCAGTTATGTTGAAAAACGAAGATGACAACTCTGAGTTCATGGTTAACGGACATCGCCTGAAGCACTATTATTGCGACGAGACCGTGAAAGCGGACTTCGCAACATCTCAAAATATATGAACTACCAAAAACCTGGATGGAGCATTGTGGAAAATCTTTCTCAAATTATATAAACGAAGTGCTCTAAGCCAGGTAAGTTTTCTAACTCTATACATAATTTGTTTTTTATTGCTTAAGTATTTATTTTGATTGTATGGTTGGGTTGTTAGATTTGCTTTATTCTCTTTTGATATTTGCAAGCTCATGTTTAGACTCTTCGTTTCATAAAACCTTTTCTTTAGCTCGGAATATGTTAGTCAAAGACGAAGGAAAAAGGCAATGGACGAAGTCGATCATCAAAGCGGGTCAAAACGCATTTAATCGCACGTTTTCTGACCGACACATGTCGACCCGACCCAAAATCGGACAGCCACGATTTCGCCACGTAAAACAATCGTTTTGTATTCCGAGAATGCCTATAAATAGCTCCCTTCACCCCTCATTTTCTCTCCACGCTCTCAAAACTTTCAAGCCCTCTCTAGATTTCGTTGTTTCCTCGTTTTTCGTTCGCTTAACTTCCCAACACTTCACCGCATTCCAAAATTCAAATGGCTTCTGAATCAACCAACATAACGCTCAAAGAAAAGCTCGCAGCAACCAAGGACCGGTTGAAGGTGAAAAACGCTGGTGTCTCCAGCGAAGCAGAGTCAGTCACTCCCTCTGTGGGAGCGAGGAAGAAGCTCGTTTTAACGAAGAGGAGAGTAGTGAGGGAAACGGAAGTGGAGTTAGTGCTCCGAAGACGTAACGAAGAATTACAAAGAGAGTTGGAAAAAACAAAGGCAGCAGAAGAGGAAAGACAACAAAGGAAGGAGAGGAAAAGGAAAGAAAAAGAAGACGTCGTGAAGGCGAAGCAAGAGGCGGAACGAGAGGAGAAAGAAGTGGAGGATCGAATTGCAAAAGAAAAAGAAGATGCGAGAAAAGAAAAGGAAATCGAACATGCCCGCCTCGCAAAAGAAAAGGAAGAGAGGGAAAAGGAGATCGCGCGCCTCGCGAACGAGAAGGAAGAAAAAGATAGAGAAGACGTTCGTCTCGCAAAAGAGAAAGAAGAAAGGCGAAAAGAGATTGAGAGAAAACAGAAGGAGGACGAAGAAAAGAGAAATAGAGAATTAGAAGAATTTATGGCAGAGAAGAAGAAAAAGAGAGATGAGCTTCGTGAGGAGAAACGAAGCAAGGCACGAAGCGAAGTGCCAAGTCTTCGTCAAAACTCAGAAGCTTCTGGGGCCGCGAAGAGTTCGTCTGCACGATCGAAGTCCGGGATGCTTCGTTCAGAGTTAGGCGAGGCCGAAACTTTCATTTAGGATGGAAACCTCGCGGAAAGCTGTGGAAAGGTGCAGCAACTGGGGATGATACACAGTTGGCGCTCAGCCAACCTACTGTTAACCTCATTACACTAGACACAACGACGAAATGGGCGACGATGCAGACTCGCTTGACGTCGTCAGCGGTTCGACAAAGGAAGGGGATTACGCACTCGTGACAATTAGTCACGGCGATGTAGACCCTAACATAGGCGACACCACCGCCCACGGAAGCGAAGGCGAAGGGAGAGACAGACGACGAGTTGGAAAAAGAGTTGGAACACGAAAAGTTTCACTCCAAGTACTTAGAAGTTGCGCGACAAGTCTGCAAATCAGTGCAAAAGGGCAGGCAGATTCGTGAACAGATGGCAAAAATGAAGAAGACAACATTCTTGGAAGAAAGGCCATTCGATGCGGATCTCAAGGGTTTGCCGAAGAACATCGTTGACCAAGTCGAAAACTGGAATTGGGTGCATTTTTGCACGGAGCACGATATCACGAAGAAAGACTAGGTCGTCGAGTTCTTTGCAAGTATGGACGAAGAAACTATGGATGCGACTGTTCGCGAAAAAACGATCAGCTGGAGGGAGAAGGACTGGAACGACTTGTTTGGGCTGCCAAACGGAAGATCAAAGTACGACGAACTGCTGATGGAGCAGAATGACGAAAACTTCCAGTTGGTAGTGGACCTTCTCGGAGTCCCGAGGGCATAGTGGGAAGTAAGCCAACAGTCTCGCAAGCTGCACACTTCAAACCTCAACAAAGAGGTGAGGATTTGGTTGGGTTTTATAAAGAACGCACTCATGCCAATAAAGCATGAGTCCACTTTGACAGTCCCCCGAGCTTTCCTCATCTTCGCTATCATGTCCAGTTTGACGATAAACATCGGGTCAATCATCGTGCAAGAGTTATGTTCGTGGAAGGGGCGTAAGGCTACTTCTTTCATTTTTCCATGATTCATTTTGGAGCTTTGTCGCCATCAGGGAGTACGAAGCAGGCCAAACGATGTCACGCTACCGCCAGCGAAATGCCTCACTTTCGACTAGAAAATGAAAGCTCTAGTTCGTGCCTCAATTTCCAAGAAGAAGGCTTCGTTAAGCATTGAACAGATTGCGCGTTACGCGAAAGAATCACGTAATGAGCAGCGAAATTTCTTTCGCTACATGATTGAGCGAGAAAAAGTGCTTCAGCACGTTTTAAATGACCTTGGCGGAGGCCCTTATGATCTGCCTGAATTTCCAACAATTCCGCCTCTAAGTGACGACGATGAACCCCTCCAATATTAAAGGAAGTCCCCTTTTATTCTTATCTTCTCTTCTCTACTCAATTCATGCATCTTTACTTTTCTTTTTTTCTTTTTTGCAATGTACTTTGTTTTCTCAATTAATGAAATCTCTTTTTCAGTAGATTTTTTTTAGCAAACTCCTATTACGTTTATGTTACTATATCATAAAGAATTTATGCTATGCAATAAATGTTACTTTTCGCTGCAACATCGCATTTAACCTATGCAGTCTTCAACTTCATTCCTCGATACTATAATTCTCTTACTCTATAATACTGGCACGAAATTTTTTGAGTTCAACGAGACGGAACTCTATAGCTCGTCATAACTTTAGTCTGTGACCAATCCTTAAGTTTAGAACTTCAGTTTCGCGGAGTCTTACATACGAACAAACTCATCTGAACTTTACCAAGCCTTAAACTTTTAGCAAACTTTAAGTTTGGGGGTTCTGATTGCTTTCATTGGGACAATGAAAAGTCCTAGTTTGGGGGTGAAGTTCGCATTGAGCGAAATATTCATATGCTCGCGAAAAACCAAGCAATGATTACATCATGCTTCTTCGTGTGATTCGAGGTTCACATTGAGCGAAATATTCATATGCTCGCGACAAACTAAGCAATGATTGCATCATGCTTCTTCGTGTGATTCAACATGGAAATATTCAGAATAAAACAAAACAAAACAAAAATCTCGTGCTGAAGTAAAAGGAGAGATTTCACAAAAAGCCTAAACCTAGGGTGGGACAAAATTCCAAAAAAAAAAAAAAAATCAAAATCAAAATCAAAATTTTCCCAAGCGAAGTGAATAAAAGGGCGAAAAGCCTAAGTTTTTGGTGACCATCTCTCTGCTGTCGTTTGCTCTAACATTGCGTATATATCAATAACCAAACATTCGATGAAAATTGAGCAAGCGATAGTAGGAAACGTAAGTGAGGAATTCCCGGCAAGCTGTAAAATGAGAGTATTCACTTAGGCAAAAGTAAGAAGCACCAAATTTTAAACGAAACCAAAAGTTTAAAGCAGAAGTAAATTCGTTTGACGAGGGAGAATGGGCAGAACCAAATAATTGAGGATCTAGATCTTAAGGGAGGTTCACAAATAAAGGGTTAGAACGAACTTCAAAAGCAGAAATTTATGAGAATTCGATGTTTCGCCCAGTATTATTTTGTTTTAGAAAACTTTTATCAAGAAAAACGTTGTAAGAATAAACGAGCTTACTGATGTTTTAGCGAAAAGGAAAGAAAAAGGAAATTTAGCAGTTGCCCTCCATCCAGCAATGAAGCTATTTCTCGAGACGAGCAATAGTCTAAGTTTTGGGGTGTGATAACTCTCAAGAATTGAGAGTTAAAGTAAGAAAAATAGGTATAAATGTAACAAAAGTTTGCTAATAATCAATTGAAATCACGAGAAATTTTGTTGGCCGACACCTAGATGTTCCCTTATAACGAACTTCCTACAGTTTTCTGAGGAGGAAGTTTTCTAGACTTTTTGTTGTAACAAAGAGCATATAACATATAAAAAAGAGAATATTTTAAATAATTCGATACTTGCTATTGTGTGTGCAGCGAAACTATGTACTTTGACGAAATGAGGAATGAAGTTGCCACGAAGCAGACAACGAAGAACCTCTGACCTACGACGAAGCCATCAAACCTACGAAGGCAATTCCACGAACGTATCAAAGTGAAGTCGAACAAAGCGAAGAATACAAGAAAACTATCTCGGTTATGAATGCGTGGCGTCCATCTAAGAGATGCTCATTCAATTTCAGTTGTTCGTTGTAACGCTTCCTCCGCACTATGGCAAAGGATCGTGGAACAGAAGTTTTCGGAGCAGGAACGTGGGGTAGACTTACCAGACCTCCTGCCGACTGACTATAAAAGGAAGAGAAGTTTCTCTATCTGGGGTTGTTGAATATTTTAAGAGAGAAAACAGAACCATCGAAACTCTCAAAGTCTGACCATCGTTTAGTGCATTTTTACCAGTTTTCTAGTGTAATT
>JBBMEF010070097.1:0-10707 GCA_037832685.1 Sicyos baderoa | reverse complement strand
AATAAAGGTAGGACAAGATATAAAAGAAAAAAAATAAAAAGTGAAAAAAAATACAATTTATGAAAAAAATTGAACGGTAAATATTTCTCGCGGGGAACCCGATTTCCGCTAATTCCCCGCCCCGATCCCCGCAAAAAAAATCGTGAATTTCGCGAGAATGAGAATCAATTTTGGTGGCGGGGACAGGGAAGGCATTCCCCAGCCCCGCCCCGTGGACATCTCTATACTCAATAATTATAATGGGCCTACATATTTGAAGCCCGAAATGGATGAATACTCCTAAAACCCTAATTCTTCGTCTTTCCCGAACAGAACGGCCACTTCTTCACTTTGCTCCTTCAGGTACTTTTTTTTCTTTTCGTCATCGATTATCATTTCTTTTTTCCGGTAGATCTTCAATCTCTTATATTGTTCATTAGTTTCTTCTCGAAATTCCATTTTTGAATTTTTTTTCGTCAGTTAGCAACGATGAAATCCATAGGGCTCCTAAGTTAATTGGACGTTGTGTTCGATATTAGTCGGCTGACGATTTCTAAATTTTTGTTTGTAGATTCGTGATTTTCCTGCATTGTATTGTCGATTTTCATAATGATTTTGGAATGATTAGGGGGGCTCTTTTCTTTCATTGAGCAGGTTTATATTGTTTAGATATTGGTTTTTTTGGCCTCTAATGGATTATTGTGGAATTGATATGTTAGTTAGCATTTGTGCTAGAAATGTGTCTTGGAATCATTACTTTTCGAGTTGAGGGAGTACTAATCTGTTGTTAATTTAGAGTATTGTTCTTATGTGTCGAATCAATATAATGGTTATGTGGTTAGAATAAAGTGACACAATTGTTTCTTTAAATTGGGAAACCGGAGGTTCGCTCCTTATACCCATGTTAACCACGTCAATCCCTAGGTCATACACTAAGAGATATTGAACAAATGAGTGTCTACAAATTAATGTCATAGGTGAGTCTCAAACATGGCTCATTGAGCATAGCACACCTTCAAAGTCCAGGCCTTCGACTACCGTGCCACCCCCTTAGGGACGAATAAAGTGAATTTCTCGTATGGAAAGTACCCGCCTAAGTTTATTGCAATGATTGATGGTTTTCAATCTTTCTATTGTTTTCTTCATTTGAATATCATAGATGTGCCTCTTCGAGACTTTTACACATGTCATAGGGAACGATAAAAGTACTATACATTTATAGAATATGAGTGTCCCTTTGATTCGGTCTGAACTCGAATAGTTGAATTATAATTCTCTTTAATTGTGTCATTTCAATATGCCTTGATAACGATTCTTCATGGGACAGGTAATTTGTTGTAGAGTGCAGTCATTGGCTGAATTTTGAAAATGGTAAGTGTTTCTTCCTGATTTGTTCATAGTTAACTGGATCTGTTTTGCTTTCGGGAGGTTGTGTTTTGTGATGCGAGTCTTAATTTACACAGCCGTCTCACAAGACTTTTAGAATCAAGAAGAAGTTGGCGAAGAAGATGAGACAGAACAGGCCTATTCCTCACTGGATCCGCTTGAGGACTGATAACACCATCAGGTATTCAACGCTTTTGTTCGGTTTTATTTCATTTTCTTACTCTTCATAGTTTTAAATCGAACACCACATCTTGATGTATTCTTCAGGTATAATGCTAAGAGGAGGCACTGGCGCCGCACGAAGCTCGGATTTTGAGGTGTTCCTCTTGTGATTTCCTCTTCATTCTGGTCTGAACCTATATAATTGTTATGCTAGTTGTGAAGAAGACAAAGGATATAGAGCTAGACGATTGAATTTTTGCCTCTCAATTTAGGCTTACTTTTTTATACAATCTATATCTGGAGTAATTTCAATTCATAAGTTAATCTCATGTTCATTTTGTTTAATTTATCTATCCTAGTTCAGTTTTGGTGCTTTTTCTTCTTTACCCCATTTATTCAGTTTTATTTAATCAAATATTCATGTGGATGAGTTGTGCTGGTTTTGGTTTATAAATTGTTTTTCTGATCCATGTATTTCCTGGTTGGGTGCATTAGTTTGCATATTTTTGCTTAAGTTCTCATAGAACTTCGTTACTTGATTAATTTTTGTGGTCCGGATGATATTTTGGTTTGAAATCTGGTTTAGTTTCTAATTCGAAACTCAGTCGCGACATTATTTTGTAGACACCTCTCGTGTCTATATTTCTTCGATGTCTCTCGGTCTCTGGCTTAGGGACATGCCTGGTTATCCAGGGTATAGTGGAGCGAAACTCTGATTTTCTCGATTTCAAAAAAAAAAAAGTCTGGTTTAGTTTCTTTTTATTCTTTTGGTTGCTAGACTTTGGGAATTTCGGTTTTGATTCACAAACCATTTATTCACTTTCTGCTTGAAGCCGTTCATTATATTTCATATCTTTCTTTGAAGTCTCTATCATGAAGTGTTGGATTGAGTTTCTCTTTCTGGCATGTGATGATAATACGATATTAGGTTACATTTTTCCAATCCAATTTATGAACTTAGAAATTATGTTTTAAGATTAAGTTGATGAGTTTAATCTATTACTTTTTTTTTTTTTTTTTTTTTTGATTTTCTTGACAATAAAATATCGTTGAAGTGTTTTTTTTTTTTTTAATATTTGAACTCTTATATTTTTAAATAAATATATACATTAAAGAAAAAAGAAACTTTTTAGGCGTTCATGTACATTTTTTGAAAACGGAGTTGACTGGCCAAGCTAATAAATGACCGTTAGTCGGTCTGTTGGAAAATAATTTCTTTATATTTTATAAATATTTTAATATAATTAATTATGTCTTTTTTCTACTTATTGTAAAGTTAACTGAAATTTAACAGTATTTGCAAGTCCATTTTTTAAAAAAATTTCTCAAAATTTCATTCAAAAATCATATATTAAGTACTTTTTTAATAAACAAAATTAGAAAAGTTAAATGAATTAATTTACTTAATCCAGCACTAACCCAAATAAGTTTTCTAATGACATTTTTATCAGTGAAAATATTTTAAAATCTCAGTCCAACGCACAATTCAAATAGGTTGATACATATACTAAAAATAATAATGGAATAAGTAGACACATGGAACTTAAAAATAAAATAAAGCAAATTAACAAATATTGGAAGGTGAATAAACAAGTTATGATATGATAAGGTTATATATATATATATATATATATATATATATGAGAATTTGCACTCTATACCAAATTTTCTAGTTTACATTAAAATTATAGCAATTTTTTAAAAATATTGCAAATATAGCAATTTTTTAAAAATATTGTAAATATAGCAACTTTTTTTTTATAGACTCTATCAAACGCTATTGGTGGAGTCTATCAGACACTATTGGTGGAGTCTATCAAGCACTGGAGTCTATAAATCTGATTTTGCTATATTTGCAAATATTTTCATTATTTTGCTATTTATGTAATTTTTTTGTCTTATTGTAATATACATGCAAATTTCTCCATATATATATATATATATATAATATTTTAAGAAAACAATGATATGATAAGGTTATAGCAGGGAAGATTTTATATGCAATTTACGTATACAAAAAAAAAAAAAAAAAAGTTAAATCACAAGTTACTCCTAAATTTATAATTTTCTGAGTAAAAATAAAGTGATCACTTAGAAAATTGAGAGGTGATAGAATTTAATTTATGATGCAAACCTACATGTGACTGAATAATTTGTTTGGTTCCCATATTCTCAAATATTTAAATTTTTGGTTTGGTAGGTTTGCAAAAATTACAAATTAATTCACATATTGGTTTGCATATATTTTACAACCATATCTTTAATATTGTTAAAATGGAAAGAACTAAAGTTGAATACTTTTTAAAGGCTATCCGTAAAAGTATTTAATTTTAAAATAAAAAACCAAATTAAATATATACACCAAACCAAGAGTATTTTTCCCAAAATAAAAATAAGTTACTAATTGGTTATATATAAATTCAGTATCTATTACACATACCAAAATAGTTGGTGGCATGTTGATTTCATTGTTTTGTGGTTAGTTCAACACTACGATTATGAATTCGATTCTGAATGGTATTTTAGTGTCTTCTTATAGAATTTGTGGTTTCCCACTCCAATTCGTACTAAAAAAAAATTAACATAAAAATTAAAATTCAAGTATTTGTTTTATTATGACACTTTTGTAAGTGAAGTGGTTGTAACCATGTATAACCTCTAACTTAAATGTCGAATAATAAATAAAAAAGGACAAATTTTAAAATTAAGAGCAGAGAAAAATATGTATATTGTTTGTTTTAAAAAAATTTAAATTATCAAAAGTAGCATAACTCTAATGACATCTTGTACGACCTAGTAACCATGAGATTACAGGTTCGAATCTCCCTCCCGAATATTATTGTATAAAAAAAAAATCAAATTTAAAATATTTTTTAAATGGGCCTTTTGTAAAGAAATTTGAATGGAATCTCTTATAAGGCCCATAAATGTTGGAAGCCCAAAATCAAAAGGACCCCTAAAACCCTAATCTGCGTCTTTCCCCTTAGCATCTTCATCACTCCGCTCTCTCAGGTAAAATTCTCTTCGTCCTCACTTCCGTCGTCGATTATCTCTTCTTCTGTCGGTACATCTTAAATTTCCCTTTCTCCATCTTCCTGTGATTTTTCGTTCATCGGTTTAGGGTTTTTTTTCGGATTTTTCGTTGTCGAAACAGCGCTGAAATCCGAGAATTACAACCACAGGGTACGTTGGATGTTCTTCGGAGTATAATTTCATGTAACGGGTTGTGTTTTTGTAGATCTGCGAGGGTTTTGTTTTCGGTACATGATTTCTAGATCGGTTTTGGGGTTTATTAGGTTGCCGAGAGCTAGGATTTCATTTTTTGAATAGGGTAGTTTTGTTTAGAGATCAGGATTCAATCTGATTATTGTGGGGCTGATTTCATCCTTTCTAGAATGATAATTGCTATGGGTCGATGGAAGGCTATCGATCCCTGACATTAGTTGAGGTGCGCGAAAGCTGGCCTGGACAGTCATGGATATCAAAAAAAAAAAAGTTAGAGTATTTTACTTATGTGGGGTTCTGAGCAGATTAGAGTGATACACTTCGACTGCCTCCTTTTTTGTTTGAATTCTAAGTACCCATTGAAGTTTATTACATTGATTGTCTGATATCATCTGAATCTGTAGTGTTGGCCTGAGGTTTGATTCGAAAATTAATTGAAATGTCATTGTTTACTTTAGGTAAATGTGAATCTAATCGTAGCTTCCCCGTTAGAATGAATTTTTCATCATTAGCAGTGTGAATTATCCTGTCATTCATTATCGACTTTGATCCTGGATAGTAATACTCATTCACTACTTTCATTTTTGTTTTTGTCTTCATAATGGTTCCTAATGCTTTGCTCAGGTCGTTTGCCGTTGCATGCTGTACTTGAGTGAGCTAAATATTGGATTGAGCTATGGGTTCTTTTCTCAAGCCAGAGAATGCTTTAAAACGAGCTGAAGGTGAATGGGCATAATCTTCTCTATTGGGTTTTTTTTTCCATTGCACTGTATGCATGTATGAATGCGATGGCGTGCTTTGTTTTAGTATTTGATATCGCTCATTTGATGAATTCATAATACTTGATGTTTCTTTTTTCATTGATTGTTTGATGGAAAGTTAGTTTAGCTCACAAGTTATGGGTTACAGTTAGAATACATACAATATTTCGGTTAGAACAACTGTGGATTAAGTAATTTTCATTTTGGAAGTTTTTCTTAAGAAAATTGCTGAATTGTAGACTGTATATTACATTATTATTATATGTAATTTAAGTATGATAACTTGTACAAGTTGTTATCCCATTTAAGTGGTAATTATATTTTTGAAGCCTATGACATATAAACACTATAATTTAGATAACTTGTTACTTGTTAATGTTTTAAAATTTGATGCTCTCATAATATATTTTGTAGTTAAAAATATGTGATTTGTTACTTCATTTTATATTTATGTTTACAAGTTGTTATATTTAGATGACATGTATACACGTTGTTATACTTAGATATCATGTTTATGTTTTAAATATGATGTTCTCAATATATTTCATAGTTAAGAACATGATTCTTCATTTTGTTTAGACGATATTTTTTTATAGGAAGGCTCAAGTTTTTAATCATACGTTTCAATTAATTAACTTTCATTATTTTATAATTTGTATGGCATAATTTAAATGGTGGTTGAAAGATATTCGAAAAATATCAAATTATTCTTTTGTAATCATGGGTATAGAATGTCATTTTTCCTTTGTTGCAACTTGTGCCTTTTGTCTCCTGAGTTCCATGTAAGTTTTTCTAGTCTACCTCTGGTGATGTATTCTCTGTATTTTTGAACGGATGATGTTTTTAGTTATTTTCACTTTTGAGAAGTAAAAGGATGCAAGTATTAATTTTATTCTCCTTGCATTTATTCAGAGCTGATAAATGTTGGCCAGAAGCAAGATGCCTTGCAAGCTCTTCATGATCTTATTACTTCAAAGAAATATCGAGCATGGCAGAAACCTCATGAAAAGATTATGTTTAAGTATGTCGAACTTTGCGTGGAAATGAGGAAAGGAAGGTTTGCAAAGGATGGTTTAATTCAATACCGTATTGTTTGCCAGCAAGTCAATGTTACTTCTCTAGAGGAAGTAATCAAGCACTTTATGCATCTTTCTACTGAGAAGGCAGAGAAGGCTCGTAGTCAAGCTCAAGCTTTAGAAGAAGCTCTAGATGTCGATGACTTGGAAGCTGATAAAAGACCAGAAGATCTGATGCTTAGTTATGTCAGTGGAGAGAAGGGAAAAGACAGATCTGATCGTGAACTTGTTACTCCTTGGTTTAAATTTCTGTGGGAGACTTATCGAACAGTTCTTGAGATACTAAGGAATAACTCTAAGTTGGAGGCACTTTATGCGGTAGGTCATGTCTAAATTGCTTGCTATTTGTTGAATGAGTTAGTTTTTCAGTCTATATCTACTGATATCAATAATATTTTGTTTTTTATATCCATAAGTGTCTGGGTAAGCTTTACGCACCTCGACTATTCTCCTACAATATTTAGCTGTTAAGGAAACTAGTAGGATGTTAATTCTTAGTTAGGTTGGTCATCAAAGATGGGATCCATATCCTTTTGGTTTTCCAATGCCCTCTTGACCACTAATCCAACCTACGATGGTCTTGGAGATTTTCGGCCTAGTAGTTTTGATGGTTGAAGGATTTAAGAATTTTTTATTCATCTGTATTTTGTACCTTGAAGATATGCTCAAGGTTCTTAAACTATTAAGAAATCGGTTTTTTTACCCTGAGATGTAAGTTTGAATTACTTAGTATTATGAAGATTGATCTATACGTGTTGAACCTCGTGTGTGCAGGTTGACTTTGTGTAGAATTTATTTCAGAATTATATGTTCGTTACCCTTTACATAAGATGAGCTCTCAAAAAGGAAATAAAGATTAGTTTTGGCAAGGTTATGTGCCTTGCTCAGTTTTTACGTTGTTTATTTAGCATTAGTTAGAATATCAATATTAACAAGTTTTCTTGTAACCATCATGGATTGACTCAAGTGGTGGTCAAAGATGTCCTAGGGTGCTCAAGGTGATGAGTTTAATCCATGATGGACACCTACTTAGAAATTAATTTCCTACGAGTTTCCTTGGCATCCAAATGTTGTAGGGTCGGGCGGTATGTCCCATGACATTATTTGAAGGTGTGCGCAAGCCGACTCTGACAGTCATGGATATAAAGAAAAACAAAAACAAGTTTTCTTGTCATAATTTCCTCTAAATGGTACTGTCCCCAAGGGGTGGTGCCGTTGGTTGAAGACTTGGGCTTTGAAGGTGTGCTCCCCTCAAGGTTCCAGGTTCGAGAGTCACTTATGACATTAATTTATAGACACCTACCGTGTCTCTTTTCCTTTGATGTCTCCCGGTGCCTGGCCTAGGGATGGGCGTAGTTACCCTGTTTCAAAAAAAAAGTTCCTCTAAATGGTACTAGCAGAATCTGGATTTTTATATTTATTGTCCTTGATGCGTACTGCATGACTGGATGTGAAACTAGTAGAATTTTGTACCTAGATGTAATTTTTCTTCTGGTGTTTTTCATTTGCAGATGACAGCCCATCGTGCCTTCCAGTTCTGTAAGCTGTATAAAAGAACAACAGAATTTCGGAGATTATGTGAAATTATCAGAAATCATCTTGCTAATCTTAATAAGTACAGAGACCAAAGAGATCGTCCTGACCTATCTGCCCCTGAGAGCTTGCAGTTGTACCTTGACACAAGATTTGAACAGCTTAAAGTTGCCACAGAGCTTGAGCTCTGGCAGGTCTGAAATTTTCATCTCAGTTGTTTTTCTCTCTATATAGGAAAGTGATTTGTTGTCTAGATTCAATAGATTCATAACATGATTTTTTTTTAAATTCTCTCCGAATACTGCGAACTCAAATGATTTCTTTATTTCCAGGAAGCTTTTCGTTCTGTTGAAGATATTCATGGTTTGATGTGCATGGTGAAGAAAACTCCCAAACCATCGTTGATGGTTGTTTATTATGTCAAATTAACAGAGATCTTCTGGATATCGGATAGCAATCTTTATCATGCGTATGCATGGCTTAAACTTTTCTCCCTTCAAAAGAGTTTCAACAAAAATCTAAGCCAGAAGGACCTACAGCTGATAGCATCATCTGTTGTTTTAGCAGCTCTTGCAGTCCCCCCATATGATTCCAAGCATGGTGCATCACATCTAGAACTTCAACATGAGAAGGAGCGTAATTTGAGGATGGCTAATCTTATAGGTTTCAATTTAGATTCCAAACTTGAAAGTAGAGATGTGGTAATGCATTTTGCATTATTGAATTTTCGTTTATATTTTTCACAACCTGAATATTGGCTTACTCCTTTTCTGTTTTTGTTTCATCCAGCTTTCAAGGGCAAATCTTCTTTCTGAATTGGTATGTTTGACTTGCTTGATCTGGGCATTTTTGTTGACTATTTTCTTCTGCACTATAAAGTTATGCTACAGTAATTTGATTGGCTAATTTTTTTCTAATTGATAAGTGTGGTTAGTAAATTTTGATTTCTTCTGGAATTAACATAATGATTCCTAGAAAGCTTAGCAACTAATGTTAAAAGCTTCATACTTTGTTTGCCAAAGTTAGAAGGCTCTTGAAAATTTTGTATTGGGGCTGATATATACTGCAGTCATCTCTGCTTTACTTTCTCTGAGGACTACGTTTTCATTACAGCGAAGTGCCACGCAAGTACATATGACACCTTGTAGTATATAACCAATAACTTTTGTTCTATTTTCTTAGTAGTACTCTGCTTTTGTTTAGGTATCTAAAGGAGTCCTGAGCTGTGCAACTCAGGAAATTAAAGACCTTTATCATCTTTTGGAGCATGAGTTCTTGCCTCTTGATCTTGCATTGAAATTGCAACCCTTGTTGACCAAAATTTCAAAGCTTGGAGGTAAGCTTTCATCAGCCTCATCTGTACCCGAAGTGCAATTATCCCAATATGTTCCAGCTCTTGAAAAACTTGCTTCCCTGAGGCTTCTTCAGCAGGTACTTTTTATTTATCTTTTATATATTGTGAACTTCTCAATGGCAAAGCTTCTTAATATAAAGCCAATGCCCTTTTGTAACTTTTTGTTTCTTTTAAAAAAGTATATATATTGGAAACTTTTACAAAACTATTGCTCTTATATAAAAAAAAATTAAAAATGTTGCGGAAATGTACCAAAATTTCTATTTTTCTATGTTTTGCCAGGTCTCCCAAGTGTACCAGACTATGAAAATTGAGTCTCTATCCAAGATTATCCCATTTTTGGATTTTTCAGCTGTGGAAAAAATATCGGTTGATGCAGTTAAACAGAATTTCATTGCCATGAAAGTCGATCATTCAAGGAATGTTGTGTTATTTGGAAATCTGGTATTGTATTCTTTTTAATACTTCTCTGATTTGCATTATTTGACAAAGGCAATGGTATTTTAGCCATGATCACCTGATATTTGTATTTGCTTTTACATTATAATGCAACCAACTGATTTTTTACTGCTATTGAAGATTATAATTAAACACTTCTATTTTTCTATGTGCATTTGATGTTTATGGTATAATTTTTCTATGAATCAATGTAGGGTATTGAATCAGATGGGCTTCGTGATCACCTGACTGTTCTTGCTGAATCCCTAAACAAAGCAAGATCCATGATCCACCCTCCAGTTAAGCAAGCATCAAAAATAGGTGAAATGCTGCCTGATTTGGCAGATGTTGTTGATAAAGAGCACAAGAGGCTTCTTGCTCGGAAATCAATCATTGAAAAAAGGAAGGAAGAGCAGGAACGACAACTTTTGGAAATGGTACCCTCATAAAACTGTAATTGCCTTGTTTTTGTATTTTGTTTTGTTGGGGTATATACAGTGGTAAATACTTTGATGAACTGTGCTTAGGAACGTGAGGAGGAATCAAAAAGGTTAAAATTACTGAAGATAACTGAAGAGGCTGAGCAGAAGCGGCTTGCTGCAGAGTATGAACAAAGGAAAAACCAACGGATTCGCAGGGAAATTGAAGAGCGAGAGCTTGAAGAAGCACAGGCTTTACTTCAGGAAGCTGAAAAGCGTGTTGGTAAAAAGAAGGGAAGCAGGAAGCCAGTTCTTGATTCTGTGAGTTTTGTTTGTTAACTTGTTTAATTTTTATAAGGTATAGAATTATTAAA
>JBBMEF010070086.1:0-10709 GCA_037832685.1 Sicyos baderoa | reverse complement strand
ATCTCATCGTCTCTATATCCCGACACTGATACCATGCAGAATGTCAAAATGAATATCAGCATTCCATAGTCGTATCTTGCCTTCATCTTTGGGAAGAATCGTATGAATGTTGATACTGCAGCTGCATACATCCATTGTTTCAAATAATCAGCTATGTTTGTTAATTCTAACTTTCTATCTGGACAACTCTGATACCGTATTAGATAAACCTGAGATTTGATATGTAGATCAATTCATAATGAAAAAAATAACTCGTCTACCAATCTTTATTTATGTAGGTCATTTATGTGTCATTTGTTACTTCAAAATATAGTTTCCTTTTCAAGGTCATCAAGTTAAACTACTACTTTACCAATAAAAAAATAAATAAAATCTAAATTGTAGATGAAGATGAAGATAAATGTATTTTACTTTTGTATCTAATAATTATTTATAGATAAACATATTTTTAGATATACATTTAATTTATTAACTATTTAGGTGTACTGGTATAATAGATAAAAAATTATTGAGAATTAAGAATCTACGATAACGATCTATCTAGAAATTAATTTCTTATAAATTTTATTTTCATTATTAAGAGACTAATTTATCCCATGATAAAATGTAGTTAAAGAACTTTTTCATTACATATTTTAAACTACTACATTACTGATGATCGTACATTGAAAAAAATGAATAGAGATAAATTTCGTATTATTTAATACTCTATTTAAATTTCAAAGTTAGTAAGCCTTGCACGTGGTTTGCATCTATTTAATGAAAATTTATCAATAAAATCATTTTTTTAATAGAAAATCTTATTATTATTATTATTATTTTGAAAAGAATAGAGAATCATTTCTATATATATTTTACAACTCCCAAGACAAACACCCATATTTTGTCTTATAGTATTTGGAGATGGGGAATAACATAAATTCCATAAGCCAATTTAAAAATTACCAACTTTTATGTCATCATTTCTATTTTTGGTAAGGATTTGGAATCACTTACTCTTTATTACTTCAATATCCACTTATAGAAATCGTGAAAATGATGACTGACATCAACGATCATCGTTTTAAAATTATGACTGGCAGTTAACCGTTATCATATACAAAGTTATCGATGATGATCGATGATCGACATCTAGCCGACGGTCACGGATGTTAAACGATGACTCGCCCTGACGACTCGAGAAGGATAGTATTTTATGACCGGCTGCCGGTCATAATAGACCTTCAAGGACGGTTTGTCTATTATGACCGGCTGCCAGTCATAGTTAAGTCGGTCACCAATGTACATTTGTGACTAGCAAAAGGTATGCCGATCACCTTTCTTCATGTCGGTCATAAATGTCTCCGTATTTAAAAATAAAAATTCTAGCATGTCACAGTTTTTCCAATTTCTATTAGTGATCTCAAGTTTGAGCAACTGAATGAGTTTAATGTCTCTTTTAAGTTCAAGCTTTAAAATAGGTATACCGCTAATTTAAATTGGTTGATATATATTTTTTTTCTAAGAGTTTAGTTTCCATTTTATTTTTGGTAAGAATTTGGAATCACTTAGTCTTATTGATCTTAAGTTTTATCATCAATTTAGTTTCCATAAAAAAAAAATAAAAAAAAATAAAAAAATAAAAAAAAAAAAACTCACAAACCAATTTAAGTTAGCAATACAAGTTCCACCATTCTATCAATCATTTTTTCTTTGCAAGAAATATGTTAGTAAATATATTTACCTATTACAAACACAAAAAAGCCAATCAATATTGGTTGGCCTTTTTGTCCACCCAAGCTTGCCAAATAATGAGCACCAAACCCTAGAGCTCCAGCTACAATTGTCGCCCAGATTCTATTCAAGCCGCGCCCTAGCGTCGCCCCTATATTCAAAACATACCAAGATTAATGTAACAAATGTAGACAAAAGATTCAAACTTTCAATTTATTGATCATAATTTAGCAATATAGCATAAAAATATATGGTCTTCGTTTTGAATGTCATCTTTTCATAGTTAATATAAATACTTTTCAAGTCTATAAATGGAAGTCAATATTAATTAAGAGTATGAACAAATTAAAGATTAAATTGGTTTTCGATGGGCGCTTACCGATATAAAACTCGAAAACGACGACAACGGTGACAATAGCCCATATCATGGAGGCTCCAAAGCCATCATACAAAGGCCTGAAATAGTAGAACAAAGACACCAAAGTGATAGCCAATCCTACTTTCAAAGCATGAACGATCCTTCTCGGGTCCTCCATCGTCGCCATAGCCGGGAGCTTTACGGCCCACCTCAAGAACCAAGGTACCAACCCTTCATACTCCTTGGAGACTTTTTTGTTATATGTGTGAACACAAAACAGTAAGTGGGCCCATGTAAGGCCCACATATCAATTTTAACTCTTTAGCCCTAAAACTGCCGTCGATTGCAATTAAAAAATAAAGTGAATTAAAATAGGGGTTTTTGCATGTATATTAAAAAAAAAAAAAAAAATTCATTCCATATCATAATAGCAAAAGTTATTCATATATAGCAAAAAGTTATTCATATATGTTGAGATTTGCTTATTATATATTATATTATATATCTTAGTTGTCAAATTAATAATAATTGTTTGTATTCTCAAAAAAAGAAAAAAAATTGTTGGCGTAGCTATAACATTTCTTAAATAAATATAATAATTGATACTTTTTTTTAAACAATAATTGATGTTTCAATTATTTTCATTGAGTGCAAATAAGAGCATAATTTATTTAATATTATCGATTTTAAAAATAATTTTATCTTTCTATAAAAAAAAAATTTAGCTCAATATTTTTAGGTTAAAATACCATTTTGTTACCTCAATATTACATTAACTTTATTTTAGTTTCTCAGATTTTCAAAGTTCAAATTTCGTCCTCTAACTTTAGCAATAAAGCTTAAAATTAGTCTCTACCACTAATTTTAGTTCTTCTACTTTCATTTTGGTCCCTCAACTTTACCACTAATCTCATTTGAGGGTTTTTACTAAATATTTTATACTCACCCTTATTGTTGTAGTTTCCCTCGGGTAACCTTGGACAACGCTGGCTAGCCAGAAGGAACGGCTAGCTAGAAGGGGTAAACGGATTAAGGTTGTTTGATGTGTTAGGATTTGTTTACGTATTCATTATTATTCATTGATCTGCATGTTAGTTAGGAGAGTTATCTCCCATTTCATTATTTGTTGAACTAGTTTTAATAATCTCTTGCAAGAGGCTTGTTTTATAGTTGTAGTCTTTCTGTTAATTTTTTTTTTTTACTTTATAATAAATCACTACTAGAAAAAACACATTCAATTACTATAATTTATAAGTCATGAACACCTTTCTCAAATAAAATTAAGAGTCATTGTATTTGCCGTTACGGAAGGTTCAACTAAAAATGTGATGGTAGAATCAACTATGACACTTTATTTTAATCATAGATAAACATCGGGGGAGGCAAGTCAAGACGTCCATCGAAATTAGATGGACAATAATAAGAAAAAAAGTGAGAGGGAGAGAAAAAGAGATAAAATAGAATAAAGATAAAGAAAACGAGTGAAAATTAAAATATTTTGGAATTGTTAAGCGATAAATTCCAATTCTGTTCGACGAAATGTTAATTTTTTTAATAAAACAATTTTCTCTTGGAAGCTACCAAATAAAACATGCAAATGAGGGTTTGCGTTTGTGTTGTATATTGATAAGAGAAAAAAAAAAATATATATATATATATATATATTATAATGCAGGTTTGTTATGGGTTGTAATATTTTGGATAATGAAAGAAGGATCAGTGACATTGGTGATGACAATGTTTTGTTGATAATATTTCTATTTCAATATTCGCCAAAACTATATCACTCCGTTTGCCTGCTGCGGCGCCTCCAAAACCTCTCAGGCTACATATTTGACACTGTTTGGTGGGGCATTGCTCTCAATAGCATTGTTTACTTTGTGTTGCGTTGACCTCCTCCGCATAGGCTTGTTGCTGGATTTTGTATGTTTGTTGCGGGTTGCTATTGTTGTTCCATTGTTGACTCGTAAAATAATTGAATGTGATCATTGATGCTCGTGCATGTAGCTAGTAATGTGTTAATGTGAGACTTCTTTTCCGTGTTGGTTGTATCAATATGTATCTCAATTCCTGAAATTCAAAAATTGCAACCTTTTAATCAATATTTAAAACTACTCTCCTCCTACTAATACAAAGTCTAAATAATCAATCCCTGGCAACGGCGCCAAAAACTTGATTGACGATTCCCATGTTAATATACTGTTCAGTAATAAATTTCAAGTAGACCTATTGCTAAGTAACACTTGGATTCAGTTATGCGCAAGTATACACGGTTGGAAATTGCAGTAAGTAATAAGTATATGAAATTTATCGATCCTACAGGGATTGATGTCTAGACTTGACTACTAAGATGAGAGTTGTGCATAAAAGTAAAATACGAGTTGATAAAGATGTTGTTTGTGTTTTCTGTAATTAATTAAAGCAAATAAATACGTAGAAGTAAATATGATGCAATGAGAAAAGTAAGCAAACAATCCTAGAGATGCTAAGCGCGCAAGATAGTTAATGAGAGTCTTGCTTCCTAAACAAATAAGTACTTTCACACTTAATAATTTATGGCAGAACCAGCTTCTGCTGCGAACTTCATACTAAAACTAGGCAACGGAAGTAATAGTGAGATTATTCCTAACACTTTAAATATTGAAAAACTGTTCACACAACCTATCATAGTATATTGGGTCAACATGTGATTCCTTCTTGCGAATTCATCGCAAGGTTCATGCGTGGGTAGCTAGCTACTCGACGCACAAATATATATAAGAAAATACAACATTGTAAAACTCATTAACCTATGCTCTAAACATGCTCTACTCATGCACACTTACAAAAACTCTTATAACACAGTCATAAAAATAAACATCAAGAAAAAGTTAAACCAGATGATTTTATTGCAACTACTAAATGTTTATTACTACAAACTACTCCTAAAGAAAAACAGTAAAATGAAATTGATGCGGATGTGAAATGCGCAATCCCCTTGTCATCAGCTTCCACAAACACCACCAATGCTTCCTCCTAAGACTCAGCTCTGATCCTTAGACCAGATTTTGCCATCCGATTAGCTCACGCGACTTCGGTCTCCCTCTGGATATTTATAGCGTTGAATTACTTGGTCGGCAAGTTCGAATGAGCGAGAAAATATTTATTAATGCAGATCTCTTGATTTCCGCTGGTAATTCCTTGATTGACATCGTCTTAATTGTTGATTTGGTCTTCGGCTTTGTTTCTTTGTCGACATCATTTTCCGACTGCAACTGCCATGTTATTATGTAAGTCTTCGTATCGAGTGTTGTCAGTCACGGTTCTAGTTCCTCCTACGTACCATTTAGCATAATCCTGCATTGTGTAAATTTTTAGCGTAATTTATCCAATATTTATGCTATTTCCGCGAAACTGCGCTCGCGATGCTAAAATATGCATATATGCGGATTTCTAAGTATTTCATTCGCAATTCTTCTAGTAGCGCTCATTTTCTCCCCTAATTTCTAAAATAATGCAAACTAAAACAACCTAAAATTTTCTCTATTTGAGAGCTATCAGGGTATGATCTAGATTTGAAATTTGATGCCCAACATGCCATAGAGAGTTCACAATAGTCTTTAGTTTAGCCAGATAATGTTGCATAAACAAACCCGTTTACTTGATCGCATAAAGTTTAGATTTGTATTGCATCAATTTGGCCAGCACCGTACATCCCAAATCTCTCTTCTTGATAAACATCTAAAACATTTGAATTAAAATTTCTTCAGACATGGTACGAGAAGCCAAGAAGCTAAAAGATTATCTTGTTTCATCCATTTCGTGTACACGAGATTAGGTTTAAGAACTCATTTATCTTTGGGTGAGCTTTGTTCTTCATCAAGAAACTTAGATGGTGCAACAATTTTTTCATAGATGTGATCTTCAAGACCATATCCTTCATTGTTAGCTATACTTGAAAAATTCAAATTCGTTAGTTTGATTATTGAAACGCCTTCTACCTGGTAAGTTTGAGAATCTTAAGCCCATTTTTTACTCTAGCGACCAGGCTCCATGGATCCTTGATTTTTCTTTTAAGTTGTTAAGCTACCTAGTGGCTCTGATACCATATCAAAGTTGTACGAAATTCGCACACTTTTTCAATATTTCTTCAACAAAAATGTTCACACAGAGCGAATGAAAGATTTAAAAGAGTAAAGAGTAACTTCAAAATCATTAATAATAACCACGTAAGATCTTTGTGTTATTGATTTTTTCTTTACTCCATTTATTTGTATTTGTTATGTCATATTTAAAATCTAATTTACTTCCAAGGTGGTATATGTTAAAGATCAAGTATTTTTTCAACAATCTCAAGAATGTTGAGTCCGTAGATTTTTTAAATTAATAGAATCAAAGATAGTGTTGATAAACTTGTCGCAGTTATCTTAGACCCTTTTTTATAACTATTTTATTTTTAGTTTTTAAATTTAAGTCTACAACAATTACTTTATCATTTGTATTTTTTACTTGAATATTTGCATCTAACTTATATTTTTAGAAACCAAATCTAAATTAAAAAAAAAAAAAAAAAAAAAAAAACCTTCCAAAAGGTTTTTGTTTTTGAAATTTAATTAGCATTTACTTAATTTCTTAAGAAAATATTGGTACATTGTAGAAAATATGGAACGCATAGTAGGAAATTTGAATAAAAATAAGTTTAACTTTCAAAATTAAAAAATAAAAAACCAAATGTTATCAAATGGGGTCTTAGTTTGTTCAACAATTTACAACAAATTGATCCGAAATCTCTCAGTTGTGTGTTATAAAAAAAACTATCACAAAAGCCTTCTACTTCTCAAAAGAAATAATATAATGTTATTTTGGATCACTGTTATTAACTACCCAAAATAAGCTCATTGAGAGTTCAACAAACAACATTAACCTCAGCTTACCACAATCATAAAAACCAAAAGCTGATTAATGTTAGTTTAATTACACTCTCAACCTTCATCCTGTACTAATTGGCAATGTAACAAAAGAATCACCACTATTATTCTTGGGTTGCACTTTATCCTTTTCACTTAGTTGTGCTTCCTCTGATTTCTCCTTGACAGTACTCTTGAAACGGGCCAAAGAGGCGAGTTCTTGAACGGCCTCGGCGATTTTCTCAGTATATTCGACGACGTCAACGAGCAGCGATCCGACAGTGGCGGTCGGGATGAGGGTGGAGAGATCACAATCTTCCCACAAGCGTGATGATCTGAGTGAGGCTTTGAGCTTTTTAGCTGCTGCTTTGGAGTTGTGTGTGTGGATTTGTGCTTGAGTTGGTTGAGTCATTTCTCTTATGGATGAAACCAGCTGCCTCAATGCTTTCCCTGATTCCATACTCATCTCTATGCATGATTCTTGGATTTCTCTTTGAATCTTTTGTGAAACCTGAAACAATATTTATCTTTCTAATTAATGCACTCTTACAATACTAATATCCCTATTTTAATTTTTAAGGATAGCACATGTTTTTAAACATATTCACATAAGAAAATATTTCAATTTTCATTGTTTATTCATGGAAATTTAACCTCAGTAGCATATTCTTCTTCTTTTTTTTTTTTGAAAAGTCTATCTTGTATTATTATATAATTTTGAAATTACAACAATTGGGGTGGGGAGCTGACTCGAACCCAAAAAGTTAATGCCGCTTGAGCTATTGCTCTGTTGGCTTTTTTTTTTTTTTTTTTTTTTTTTTTTTTTTTTTTTTTTTTTTTTTTTGAAAAGACTCTGTTGGCTCTCTTGTATTATATTTACAACACAGTTTCTAACATAATTCATTTATAGGACATTTTCTATCGATGATAACTTCGACCAGTGATATAATGAGTTTACTTATCAATGATAGAACTCAACTAGTGACAAAACATATTTTTTTATCAGTGATAAAACTCAATTAGTGATAGATTGAATCTACCACTAAAATTTTATCACTATTAGAACTCAACCACCGATAAAACTAAATTTGGATTTTTTTGCTACAAAGGAATTCGTTTTAATTTTATATATGCAAAATTTCATTTTTTTCATTGTTTTAATAAATTTTACTTGATTTTTTTTCGATTAGTTTAACGTGATCATTTGAAATTATTGAGATCTGATTGAAGTCATCAATTAATATGATTGAACAAGTTTTTGACATATTAGAATTATTTTCTCAAATTTTGACAAAATATTTGATTTATTTGGTGGCTAAAAAAACATAAATAAAAAAGGGATAGATGAAATAATTACTTGGATATTAGAAGAAGAGAGATTGCGATGAAGGGCATCAATTGTAAAGGCACATTGATAAGTTAAGGCTCCAATTTTAAGGTACTGTTTCCATGGATGACGAAACTGAAAACATCCATGCCCAGGCTCCCACCTCGCATAATTATACTGTACTCAAAACTCTCTCATTAATTAAGGAAAATTATAATCAATTAAATTAATTAATTAAAAACACATAAAAAAGGCATAATATATTATACCAATGTCTCTTCAATGCTACTTGATTTCATAACACTTTTATATGCTTCACTCAATTTTTCATCTTTGCCCTCTCCATCTTCTGAACTTTTCAAGTATTCAATTGTTCCATGTCCTGTCAAATATTGCAAAAGTTTCTTTGAGTAGTTGCTACACAAACATTTTAAATAAAAACACTTCTTGATCTTTAGTGTATATATATATATATTTTTTTTTTTTTGATGTCCGTGACTGTCCGGGGCCAGTTTGAGTGCACCTCGACTAATGTCATGAGGCATACCGTCTGACCCTACAACATTTGAATAGCAAGGAAACCCGTAGGTATTAATTTAAAATTAATTCATAGGATTTGAACATGATGGTTGATCATTAGTGTATATAATTTTAGTGACTTTTTTTAGTGGGTATTGGAAATTTTCTCCAAAGTAAAATGACATGCTCTACATGATTAGATCCTTTTTGTATAAATTGTATATCATAGAAAAGTGTGGAGGCCTCACACAAATCATAAGAATACTAATTCCCTTCTTCTTTATTTATTTTTAATTGAAAGTCGTTTTGGGTTTCGTATGCTTTGAAACCAATTTTTGATAAACATGAGAATTCATCTCAAGACAAATTGATGGTAAGAGAAAATGAGTAACACAAACATCTTATCTTATTAAGAATGAATGATTATTCTCATTTTTTTTAACAAGTAAAAGGTATTAAGCGGATCTTTTTTCCGAGTTCAACCATATATATACCTGGACAAGAATGTGATCCTATAGGCATATAATATCGTAACTAGGTTATCAGAGCTTTATTAATTCCATTGGCATATGAGAAGATCAAGAGGATAATTCGAGTTACAAAAAAAAAAAAAATTGAAATGCATTTTTTTTTATGATCACAAGAGGATATGATTTTCTTATATGATTGTGTAAAAGAGGAGATGGGCTTGTTGCAAATCTTTAAAATCAAGCAGCTAACCTACCACAATAGCAAGCATCCTCAACTTAGAGATTGTATGTTCGAATCTTGTAATATCACTAGTAGAAATTTGGTCATTTATGACCGGCTGGAAAATTTTAAAAAAAAAAACACGGAGGCATTTATGACAGGCATCAAGAAAGATGACCGGCAAATCTTCGCCGGTCATCAATGTACATTGATGACCGGCTCATCTATGACCGGCAGCTGGTCATAAATGAGAATTTATCATCTATGACTGGCAGCCGGTCATAAAAGACAATCCTCATTTATGACCGGCCGCCGGTCATAGATGAGAAACAGTCATAAACTATTATCTATGACCGATAGCCGGTCATAAAAGACCTCTCATCTATGACCGGCCACCGGTCATAGATGAGAAATATCTATTATGACCGGCCACCGGTCATAGATGTCCAATTAAATATTTCCTTTTTCCCTCCCTCATTCACGCGATTTCCCGAACCCTAAACTCCGACGCTCTGACCTCCGACCTCTTCGACCTTCGACCATCGGGACCTCTGACCTCCGACCTCGTAGACCACCAGCGTTCATTCTCCCTCCGACCACCGGCCGACGTTCAACTCACTTCTCGGTTACGATTTGATCTTCGAGAGAATATGCTTGTTTTTGCTTTTTCGACTGTGTTTCTCGGGCATTCTTGTTTTTGTTGTTTTTGTTGTTGTTTTGAATACACTTAGAGTTATTGTTGTTGTTGTTTTCCTTGCTCAATTCGTGGATTCGCTTGCCTGTTTAGATTTTCCATCTCGCTGTTTGTTTGGTTATTTTGTTGATTTTATTGGTTGTGCTGTAGAATGATAGATTCTTATAGTTTTCTTGGAGTTTTTGAGCAATTACTGGTATGTGTTTGTATTGGTTTTGTTGAATTGACTCACCATGGTTAGTTTTGAGTAATTGTAAGATCTATATAAGCTCATATTTGGGTGTTTATCCATTTGAGAGAGTTTAGACACCCTATTGATCCCTTGAGAAGTTAATTATATTTGGACATTTTGATAGTGAAGAACATCTCAAGCAATTGAGAAAGTGTATGTAGGGTTTAATCCTGAACCACTCTAAATTCAGTGTGCTCTCTCCATCCCTTCTTTTATTTGATTTTATTGTTCATCTCATATGTTAGATTCTGATTAAGGCTTTAAATTGGATACAATGTCTCAACAAGTTT
>JBBMEF010070075.1:0-10710 GCA_037832685.1 Sicyos baderoa | reverse complement strand
AAGATGTGTTGGATGCTTCAGCGAATGGAGCTCTGTTATCAAAGACATACAACCAAGCCACAGAAATCATAGAGAGGCTTGCTCTCAACAGAAGTCAATGGAAGAATGAAGGACGAAACGAGCAAAAACTTGCAAAAGACGATGATTCTTCCATTCGACAAGAGCTGAAGGAAGTTTGCGCGTTGCTAATGACGACGCGAAAAGAAAACAAAAACTCTTCACAAACCCAAAATGTGAATATGATGCAAGAGGAGTTTTTTGAGACATGTGCCATGTACGGAGACGCACATTGATATGATGATTGCCCACATAAGACTGCGTCGGTAAACTTCATTAATGGACAATCAACCAACCGACAAAACAGTCCTTACTCCAATACTTAAAACCCTACTTGGAGGAATCACCCTAATTTTTCATGGAGCAATCCGGGAAACTCAGTTTCCCCGAGTAAGTCGATGTTTGCAAAACAAGTTGGTTTTTCGCAGAGTTTTAACAATGCGAATAATCAACAAGGTCAGAATCCTAACTTTCAAATTCTTCATATTTGCGAAATAATAACCAATCGTTTTCTAATAATTCTATGGAGAATGTGTTGAAAGAATTTTTGCAGACTCAGCAAGCAGCAGTGCGAAATCTAGAAATACAAATGGGACAATTGGCAACAGAGGTTAAACAAAGGCCAGTTGGACAATTACCAGCAGATATTGAGTCTGCAAAAATCCAAGGAAAGGACTAGGAACGAACGAAGATGGAAACAAGGTACAAAAAAAATCGCAAAAAGGTACACATTTCCATCTGTACACTACGCATTTCAATTATTTCCCTTGTTATATTTGAATTTCTTCTATTTTCAATTTTCTGCATTTCATTACTTCTTATTTTCAAATAGAAATTCGCAAAGAAAAATTTGTTGTTTGCGAATTACTCTTGTGAACTATGCGTACAAACTAGTTAGAATTTTCAATTCCTAGTTTTAAAAGCTTCACCTCAACTGTCGATTCAAATATCCTAGGTTATGAGGTAATCATTTAAATAGAACCCTAGACTGCCACGTGTAGGGTAGATGCAAAAAATCGGACGGTACGCAGGTCGCAAGCGTCAAAACGGCGTTCCGTTTCCCAACAAAACGAAAGTACCTCCCTCCTATTTAAACCCAGTTTTCTTCTCACAGCCGTTTTCAAAAACCTTAACAATTTGATATTTTTTCCGATCAAAGAACTTCTTCTCCGATCAAACCAAACTCAAGCCGGAAACCATGTCTTCAACCCAGAAAATCGCTGGAAAAGGAAAGATAGCTCAAACTACTGGTTTTCTAGCAACTCAGAACAAGAAATCCAAGCCAAATCGGCCTAGAAGTAGGGCAAAAGGGAAGCAAGCGGAAAGTTCATCAAGAACGGAACCCACTCTGGCTGAAAGAGTGGTAGCCGAGATAATCGAACCAATATATGAAGAATTGGCCAAAAAGGTCGAAGCTCTCGAAAGGAAAATCAAAAAAAAAAAAGTTATTCGCAGCGACCAGGAATGATCGCAACAAAAGAAGAAAACTATTGGGACTTAAAGAAATCCCAAGAGTAAACCCAGTCGCAGCTGCCCCCAGCGAATGCGAACAACGAATGACGCCTTCCCAGTAGGATGCATTCATGCAACGCTCGGAAGGAACACTCGCAATGTTAGCATTGGACGCTGAAGGTGGTGAACCTCGTCACAACACACCAAGACCAAACCAACGAAAATCTAAATCTGGTAGTTCTGAATAATGAAGGTCAAGAGGAATTCACAAACAAGGTTAGTTTACCGAACCCTTGCAGCGACAATTCCAGAGAAGTTAGTTTTTCTGATGGCGAATTTGTGGCAAATACGCCGGATCAAACCCCAACTTCCCCGATTCGAGAATTATAACTCGCAATCTTCAACACCTCAACCCAATCCGACATCGGACTTAGTGCCGAACTCAACAAGGGAATGGAGTTCGTGCGAGGGAATAAAGATTTACAGCACACAAGTGTGCCAGAAGAACCATTGGCTGATGCGAATGCATCACCAATCCATACACTTATACCATCACCAATCCCCACACCTATCCCTTCACCAAATCCATCACCTATTCCATCTCCACCACACAACACCCAACCACAACCAACCGTTGAGGCAGAATCTGCCCAACCATCAGAAGCGAACCACTAGAAGAAGAAGAAGAGTGTTCGCAAGTTAAACTAACTTTCACGCAGAGATCTGCGTTTGCTAGAGGAGAATCGCGATGCTATTTCCGAGCGATTGGGAAAAATCAAAGCAAAACCTGTTCTACAAGAACAAGGGTTTGCTGAAGATTTAACTCTGTATTCCCAATCAGTTCGCTTCGAGATAGAGCAGCGAAGTTGGGGTGAGTTTTGCATCATCTGGGAGGATGCAAGAATAGACTGGGTAACAGAATTTCTGGCAAACATCATCGATCGCGAATCCCATGTCTCATTTGTCAAGGGTAGAAAAATCTATTGGAATTCGCGTGCTTGGAACATTATGTTCGGGTTAGAGGACATCGAATCAGACTACGATGTCTTGCTGCAGTCATGCTCAGACGAGGACTTGGAGGATTGCATTAAAATAATCTGCCAAGAATGAGCCAAATGGGATGAAGGACTCAAGGCTAAGCACATTCGCGCAAGCGATCTAACAAACGAAGCGAAATTCTGGGCTTTGTTTGTTCGCTCCTGTCTCATGCCAACAACGCATGAAACAACTCTCACTTTGCCTCGAGCCCTTCTTATCTATTGCATTATGGCTGGACATTCAATCAACATTGGTAGAATCATTGAAGATGAAATCTACCAATAGGCAGCGGGTACTAAAAAGGCTTGCCGAGTAATCTTCCCACACGCCATTTTGATGTTGTGTGCAACTCAAGGGGTGACAAGATCCCCTAATGATGAGACATTACCAAGGATGAAAACTCTGCCAACTTCCTCAAAACCCTCAAAACAAACTCGCAAACAATCCAAGCCTGCGAATCCTATACCAGCGAATCCAATTCTCGAAAATCCTACCGCAACAAACATAAAATCCACCAACCCTTCTACAAATGAATTGTTGGCACAAATTTTGGAGGAGCAAAAGGACATGAAAGCTCGACAAGTCGCATTCTACAAATATTTCTCAATTCGCGATCGAGCTGAGCAACACTTCTTCATTATGATAGAAGAAGGTCCTACCCTCCCGGCTTTTCCAAATTGGATTCTTAACCGCGGATCTCCCAGCAATCATTAATCATTTTTGCTTATATTTTTATCTTATCATTTTGTAATTCGCCCCTTTTATTAATATCATGCGAATTGTTTGGCTTATAATTTGTGTTATATATTTACTCATGTTTTATTGCTTGTCTATCTAACAAATTGTCGAGAGTAGCAGAATTCAACCCCCTTCTTGACGATTAAAATTTCACAATTCATCCCTTTACTGCGAGTAATTATCATTTTGTTTCTTAGTTTTTATGCCTTTAGATTAATGACCGTCATGCCTTGAATCTAAATCGCATATGTTAAATTTTTTATGTTTCCTTGCGATCTTGCATTCACATACTTTCTTTTACCTTATCTATTTTTCAATCTTCATTATTTTTCGCAATATTGCTCTTTTTGTCATTTATACATATGATTGTTTTCGCAATACTGCTCTCTTTCCACGATTATTTGTTTTTACACTTTGTTTATTTTTTGTTGATATTGACCCACAAACAAGGAGCTCTGTTCATTTTGAAACTTCACAACCTTGTTTAAGTTTGGGGGTCCTTAGGTCATTAGGGGACAATGTCTTCTCTAAGTTTGAGGGTATTGTTGCCTACATTTAGAGTGCACATTGATGTAGGCTTACAGCCACAAATAAATCTGCACCCAGCGAAAAATTATCGCATCCAGCGAATGGGTTAAAAAAAAAAGATATATATATATATAAACCCAGCCGAAGTATGCAAATACATTCAAAACCATCCTAGGGGGGACAAAAACACTTGCCAAAATAAGCATATTCAAAATGCATGAGAGGCAAAGCGAATCAAAGGGATAGTTGCCCAAGTCTAAAAAACTATTTACCCAATCATGATGGGAGAAAATAGTTAAGACTGTTAAAGGAGAGAATTCGCTTTGGCAAAAGGTGAGCGAATAAAAACTTTACAAAAGTTGAAAAAGTCGGGAAACGAACAGAACAACTCCAAGTTCGAAGGAAGATGAAAGTCAAAACAAAGCAGCATTGTATAAACAATCCGTTAAAGAACGAGTTCAACAATGCACTACTTCGTATTGACAGGTAACAATATTAGCAATATGCGAATTATAATGCTCATTGATAAATAAATAGATAAAAGCATGTATGCATGATATGAAGTCAAAACGAAAATAGAATTTAACAATAGTGATGCTTTATTTTAGGCTACTGTCATTTTTCTTTATGCATAATTATTCGAGACGAGTAATAATTCAAGTTTGGGGGTGTGATAACTTGCGGATGCGAGTGAATTTAGGACAGCGAGTTATAGAATAACTTAGTAAAATGCATAAGAAAAACGTTAAAGTTTGCTCTAAACCAGACATATTTGCGAACTTCCTCACCTTATAGTTTTCTGAGTAAGAAAGGATAATTTCTATAAATAGATAGAATTATTTAACGTTTGTTATGTATAAGATAAAACAGAGTTCGCAGTTCCTCAATCCTTGCGAAAGCGAATCAGAAGATCGACCATCGACAAGTACAAGCGTCGACCATCCAAACAATATCGCATCAGAACCACGAGACGTGCACGCTAACGAGAATTTCAGGGATGAAGTGGAGATCGTGGGCGAGAGTCTCGGACTCAACTCAACACCTATAAAAGACGACTCGGAAGAAGAAGAAAATTACGAAAGAAATATAGAACTAAAACGCTGTCGATGAAGGATTCTAAAGAGACCGGAAAAGAGTTGAGAAGATCAATCCATAGTACAACTGTGACACTGTGCATGAACCCACTCAAGGCTAGGCATCTCAAATCGTCAGCGACCCAGTATTTGTATTCGTTAGTCAATTTATTGCTTTTATTTACAGCTTTCTTTACTGCTTTCATTTATCTTTTCGCAAACTTTACTGCTTATTTATTGCTTTTCGCGTTTTACATTATATTGTGTACTCGAACCTTTATTTATAAAAGTAAGTTTACGCAACTTTACTACTTTCTTTACTGCTTTTCGCGTTTTAAATTATCTTGTGTACTCGCACATTTTATTTATAGAAGTGACAGTTTTATTTATAAAAGTGAGTTTACGCAACTTGTTTTTATTTACTTGCTTTACATTTACTTTATTCAGAATTAGCATTTTAGAATTCGCTGAGTTAATTTACAACGAAAGCCGTGTGCAGAATGTAAAAGTAGAGGGAGAGGATCGAAAGGTTCCACTATTTAGCTTCGAAAGAAGTAAATATCTTAATACTTTAATCTAGTGTATTTTCTGAACGAGAGTTCGCAATTCGCATTCTCTTCGAAGAGAAGATTTACTAGAATTTTAATGGATCGAGAGACTAAGTGAGTTGGGCGTTAGCTGCAGTTGTAGAATTAGTTCTTGCGAAAACTTATTTGCGAATTTCTGCCGCTTTGTTACTTATTTCATGAAACCGATAACCAAAACTCTTCATCAATATTTTATCTGATAACAAACTGACAACTTGTTATCACATCCTCGCATTTCTGCAGTTGTAGAATTAGTTCTTGCGAAAACTTCTTTGCGAATTTCTGCAGTTGTAGAATTAGTTCTTGCGAAAACTTCTTTGCGAATTTCTGCCGCTTTGTTACTTATTTCACGAAACCGATAACCAAAACCCTTCATCAATATTTTATCTGATAACAAACTGACAACTTGTTATCACATCCTCGCATTTACATCAACTTACAAATAAATGAACTAAGATATAATTCCCTGTGGAGATGACTTAATTACTTACTTTTAAAACTTGTTGCAATCGACAATGTATACTTGCATTTGCAATTTGCTATAAATCTTTACTATTATTCGCAATTTGCGAACCATTAAACCAGCGAACAATACATTAATCAAATATGGCAATATACACATAAATTTTGCCAAAATTATCACTTGATTAATGCAATATATCACCAAAAAAAAAAACAAATAAAAATCAACTTCAATTTCGTGCAACACAAATGGTAAATGTACAAATTTGAGTTTATTTGTTTTAATAAATATATGACCAAAAACAAATGCAAAAAATTTCACGGTCAATATTCTCATTAAAAATATAATCCATAAATTTAGCCAAAACCATATCCCATATCACTGATTACAATCGGATGAAAAATATGTGGATTTATTATTTTTAATAAACACATTAACCAAAATCCATCAAATATTACATATTTATTATTAGAATAAATCACATAACTATGTCAAACATTAACAAATATGTAGATCTATTTTTCGAGTATACACATTTACATTTGACAAATTTATGTATTTCTAAATTGTGTCAATATCATATTGATAATCAATTTAACAGAATCAAAAGGATATAAAAAAAAAAATCCATTAATGAAATGTCTAAAAGTAAAATCACAGAAGATCTATATGACAACCTCTTGTCATTTTACTAAACACAGAAACATACATAATGCTAAACAAATTTGACAATTTTTCTGGATTTCGAATTCCCAAAATTTATACTTTATATGGAAATTTTTGTAATCAAATTTCCAACTTATTCAAAATTTTATTATAAATAATAACCCTATAATAAAAATCACAAAAAGCCAATAACTCAAAAACAAGGACAGAGGCAAAACCTTTAATGTTAGAAATTTCTAACACAATAACTAAAGGTGATTAAAATAAATCACCTACAACGAAAGCATGAAAATTAATTAATTGTACCTCTAGCCATTGTTTTGATAACCGAGAGATGAAAGCCCAATGTTCATCGGGAACACACACGAACTGAACATCAACGAACATCAGCAACCGAGTTCTTAGTTCTTCTAAACCCTCACTTTTCCTAACTCAAATGGTGTGGTTTATTAATGGAAAAGTGGGCATAGGTGACCAAAAACAGTAAAAAAATAGAGAAGAGTCTTCTGTAAAATCTCTCTATTTTCTTTGTAGGTTCTTAAAAAATCACTATTGAATGTTTTACCATTTACAAAACAACCATAAATGAAAAGACAAAATTAGTGGTTTCAAATGGGTGGGATAATGGGTGGTTAAGTGGTTACTAAAATACTTGGACACTTATTTAGGAATATTTATAATTAATATTAATTAAAACAAATAATTCCAACAGGTAATTTATAGGTTTTGGAAGAAGGAAAAACTCATTTGGGAGTAGGGGTTTTTTTAATAGTGGGAGAAATCCTTGAAGGATTTTGGAGATTGGAAGGGAGAAATCCTTAAAGGATTTTGGAGATTGGAAGGGTTTAGAGAGGAAATCTTTGAAGAATTGAAGGGTAGAGAAAGTTAAGAAGATTTGAAGGAGGAAGAAATCCTTAAAGGATGAAGAAGGTAGAAATAGTTTAGAAAGAACATTTTTAGAAGAAGATATGTTTGAAAGAAGGAAATAACAGAGATATTTGAGAGGAAGAAATATGGGTAAATGAGGATTTCAAGAAGGTGGTTGAGAAGGGATAATAGGTTTTGAGGAGAAAGAGGAGAAGAGATTAGATATTTGGGGTAAATGAGATATATGGATTTGAGGAAAGAAGAAATGAGATTTGGAAAAATAAAGATAGAAGAACATGAGTAGATTTTGGACATTTTTTTGGAAGAAGAAGAGGGAATAAGATTGTTTCAAATGAGGAAAATATGAGAGGAAAATACCAAGATCGAAGATGAAGAATCTGGTGAAGTCTTTTAAGCTAGGCAGCAAGAAGAGGATGGAAGCCATTAATGAGGTTGAGAGAAAATATAGAAAGAATATTATTGATGAAGAAGAAATGGTGGAGGCTACATTGTGCCACACACACCCTTCAATCCTAAACGTAACCATATACATATACATATATATAAATATATAGTAAACTATACATTCTAACCTAAGACCCATTAAACTTACATCAACACTAATAATCATAATCAATCTAACATTAATCCTAATCTAATTTAAACAGTCTAACAAAAATGGTTAGAATGTGTATATATAGTATTTATATAAAGGAATACTCAAACAATTTGGAATATCTTTTCAAAAAAAAAAAAACAATTTGGAATATGATGTAAAAATAACGCCCTCAAGAATAGTTTTTTTTTCTTCCCAATATTGTTGGAATATTTTTACCATAATTTTTTTTTTTTTTTTTGATTAATTTTGATGGAAGTATATTTTTTGCAATTGAAAAGACTAAGCTACGAATCGAGGAAAAAATATTTTTTAAAAAAAGTAATTTATTAATAAGATTTAAGAATTTAATTTAAATAGAAAAATACTTCTAATGATAAAATCTAGAAATTTTTTTTTTTTTTTTTTTGAGTATAAATCTAGAAAACTTGTTGTAGGTAAATTCTAGCAATCCATATTTTAATTTTGGCAACTTTTTAAAAATATATTTTATATCTAATAAAATATTTCAACTTTCATTATTTTCAATGGGTTTCACTAGATTATATTCAATCAATTTGATTAATTGATTTCAATCGGTTTCACTTAATTGTTTTCAATAAATTTAACATGATTGAAGTCATAAATTTATAGACAAGAATGTCTGAATATCTTTTTTCAATTTTCGTTATATTAGAATATTTTCTAAAATTTTGATACCCATATAACTTTTTCCTTTCTTATTATTCATGAAAAACATCCCAAAAATCTAATTGAGAAATGGGTAAAGTTTTTAATTAAAGAAATCAAAACTTGAACTATTTAAATATGGATATTAATTATCGAATATGTGAGTGGTGTAATAGTTTCATTATTTGCTTATAAACCAGTTCAACATCAATATCGCAAGTTCAATCTAAAACATTAATATTTGTTCTTCTTTCCTCGATATGTACTAAAAAAATGGATATTAATTGAAATTTAATTAAAAAATAGATAAAATCGAATTAAGAAAAACAAAAGACACATGATTCAAATATGAATTAAGGAATACATAAAATCTAATTAATGAATTGAAATTTAGATTATTTAATATGGATTTTGATTGAGGGCAAATTTGTATTAAATGATTTCTTTCAATTAAATTTAATTCGATTGCATATCTTTTATATTATTTTTCTTAAATCTGTGATTGGGTTATATATCTTCCAATATTTTTGAAAGTTTGATATTTTTTATAAATAATTAAGTTGCGATAGTAAGAGTGGCTAACTATCACAACTCTTCCATGATAATCCAACCTATCATTCTTACCATTCTAGTGTTGAGACACGGTTTTTCAAAAAAAAAAAAAAAAAAAAAAAAAAAAAAAAAAAGTGTTGAGACACTAATGCACCATCTTGATGCCACCACGTTGTTTCTCTAGCCCAATATTAGACATATAAGTTAGATTAAAAAATGTCTACCTCAGCGGCATCATTCAATGATTATGAAGTCATGGATTTGAATCTCCTACCTCTAATTATTGTAATAACAAAAAAAAAAGTTAGATAAAAATAAATGGAGATGTGAGATCAAACCCTCGTCGCCTCTAGCCTGCTAAGCAGATACTCTACCATTTGAGCTACATCTTATTGTTTGATAAGCTTACTCAACTAGTTTAACTTAATTAAAGAATAAATCTGAATCAATATTTATAATAGGTGCCTTTAAATGCCTCAAAATTATAATAAGATACTTAAATTCTGATCTTTTAACAAAAATGTTCGGAAGTCATTACTGTTTTTATTTTTTAATGCGATTTGAGTATTAATATTATTATTTATAAGAAATGAGACATGAGTTGGTTATGTAATCTCAAAAAAAAAAAAAAAAAATATGAGTTGGTTATGTATTGTCATCTGACTTTTTATATCTCGGTTTAAGATCGGTATAAAGATGAGAGGTCTCAAACTTTTTAATCATCAAAATTTAAAATCTTAAACCCCATTAACCATTTAGTTTTTTGTTTGAAGTAACTTCCAAAATTTGTTTTTATTTTTAAAAATTAATTAGTAGTATTCATATACTTTTTTAAAAAAAGAGATTGATACATTATAGAAAAAGTAGAATATATTGTAGGAATATATGAGTAAGAATAGACTTAAGTTTCAAAAATTAAAAACAAAAAACCAAATGATTATCAAATAGACTTAGTTATAATGCATAAACTCATTGGTGTTTAATTTCTACTTCATCAAAGATCCTTCATTATCTATCAACGGAGGTAAAATAAAAGAGAGCATTCCTTATTTCTCTATGCATCCCATAAAAACTAGTAACAGTCCAGAAACAAGGAGTTTGTCATCTCACATAGCAAGTTCACAAGCTCACACTCAAAAAAGAAAATAACTTATTTTACCAAAAAAGAAGGGAAAAGTGCCATTTCCGTCCCTCCCTTAGATTTGAGGGGCTTTTGCATGTATAGCAAAATATAACAAAAAAATTGCATGTATAGCACATTTTCTAAAGATATTCTTTTGTAGCAGAAAATGGAAACGGGCTTGATAAAATTACTAAAAGGCCCACAAGAAGTCTATCAGTTGAACTGATAGAAGACTATCAGCTCAACTGATAGAAGTCTATCAGATCAGTCTATCAGCTCAA